>UCOJ01000475.1:0-98067 GCA_900474305.1 Cecidostiba fungosa | reverse complement strand
AGACACATTTTATATACTGTATAAAAGCATTAATCGTACTTATAGGTCGATACATGAGACGTCTGATAATTTTTCACGTCTTACCTAAGCAGGCACCAATCGAATACTAAAAATATAAAAGAGCCCCGGACATTCTACCACAAATTATTGATTGCTTTTCCAAATGCAATGCGAAAATTGTTTATAAGGTTTTGCTGTAGTCGTATACTTTTAACTTGCACGTAATAACCTTGGCAATGAAACTACTCCATGCACTATACCTAATAAGCATGCAGGTTATCGCGTTGGCCATAAACTAATTTTCACTAAAAAACCGCGCAATTCTCGCGGTTCCCTCCGTGCTTTGACACCAAAACCCATACTAGCGCGAGAGACAATCACAACTCACATTATAGTCAGGAACCGCATGCACGTTCTCACTTCTCGCGGTGTCGCAGCTCAAGGGCGCGAACATATAACGCGAGTATGTACACATCGCTTATATCGCGCATAGAATGCGCGGCTTTTCCACTAAAAAGGCATATCTTTCGCACCAACCGACCTTGTAATCTTTTCGTAAGAATTTGATCGAGTCTGACCTTAATACAATTCACGTGACGCCAGCGTTACGTGTTACATATGTAAGCGCGAAATCGCCCGCGCGGATGTATATAGAAGAGAGAGTGAGAGCTTTTTTATACGTATACGACGTTCGACTTGTGCGCTGTATAGACGCTGGGTACACAAGCTGCTGCTGCTATAACTGACTTTCCTTTTTTCCCACTAGTGCGTTTCATTTTATTGTTTTTTTTTTCGAGCTTCTTTTCCGCCTGTCCTGCACAAATCGTGCCTCCAGGCGACTATCCTACAGCTGTGATGTATGAAGGTGCTGTAATGTTGAGCTTGATTTTCTCGAGTCTTTGCAAGTTTCCGGGTTTGCCGTGTTCATCGGAAATCAATGTTGTAATTAAGCGAGATGTATTATACTCTGTTATTCTAATGTTCTGGTTAATTGAATTTATCGAAATTAAGATGCAAAATTGTACATTTTTATTAGAGCTTATTAATGTATACTGTTTTCGAAAATCGTTACACGTCAAAACTTTCTCACGACCACCAACAGTTTTACAAGTACAACATTTTTAATAAAGCTATTGCGTCGTTCAGACGTAAATAAAAATCACTTATTCCAGACAAGCAAGCTGGGGCAATTAAAATTTGAAACATATATTTTTTCGCGCAGCACAGAACTGCGTGGCGAATTAACCCTTTAACTGCGCCGCTGATGACGTACTCGACTCATTGTAATACCCGCAACCGCAAACTGGTTAATAAAGCGCTGGGTAATGCGATGAATTTACTGTTTTTTGCGTAATGAAAAAATGAAAATTCCACTGACAGGATAAGCGCGTATTTTTCGTATTTACAATGAAGAAAATCCAGTCGACTAATGGCTGGCATTAATATTTCAAACGATTTGTTTATTTAGACAACTCTCGCGTATGTAAAAAACCGAATGCGATTTCATAAAAAAAAACCTCGTTATTAATTGGATCTCTTATTACGCGAACATCAAAGCTGCAATGCTTACATTATAATTTTCGCAAAAAGAAAAAACTCGCGGTTTTCTGTATAATAATATCCTTGTGAATTTCGCGCTCTCGCAAGTGCACGATTTGCAAACCGCCGGTTTCATTATTATGCAAAGTTTAATCGCTGAATTTTAATTGGCTAATTAAAGCTTTCATTACCATCAGTCGCCCATTTCTCGCGCGTCTCTCCACAGCATTGTTGAATCGCGCGCTAATAAGAGCAATCGAGTCCGAGGAAACGAGGTTCTTATTTCGCGCAATAAAACGACTGTACATATAATAGTCATATATTCCCACACAATATACGATTGAACCGCATCGTCACACGTAAGCATCACCGCAATAACGAAAGTGTCATCGCGACAACCGAATGAATCTTCTTAAAAATCAAAAAAAATCGGCTGCAACAACCCTCTCGGGCGATAATTCTCTCGGGATAGAAGAAAAAGAGCGTAAAAATTCCAATGACGAAAGCCCATTTCATTTTCACTCGTCTCTTACACACTATACTAGCGAATCGTCCTCAAGTGACGCATCGACCAGCAGCAGCAGCATAGTTATAATACTAGTATATAGAGTTGAGCAACACGTTCCATTCCGTTGACTGGAGGCAGTAGTCGACGCGCAACGAAAAAAAAGGAGACGCGCTGGTGTATATAAGTACACTCGGTAGAAAAAAAAAAGCACATGGAAAAAAGGAATCGTGGGATGAGCAGCGGATATACGCTTAATTATTGTTATATACATAACGTCGACGGTCTGCGCGAGAGGGTATATTATAAGTGCATGATTTTACGAAAACGCGCTTCTTTTGCGCAAAGCGCGTGAAGAAATAGAGAAAACGATGAGCGAGGCATATATAAGATGATGATTATATTGTATGTATAAAGCCGCATCGGTTGATGCACGTGCGGCTCTTTTGCTGTGATGAGGCAGATAAAGGAGTATAGCTGCGGAATATTTCTCGATATGAAAAAGAGGCGCGTTCGAGATACCGATGATGGGAGTTGTATAGCTTTTTTCCTCAAGTCGCGTCAAAGTCTGTCACGATATTGGATAAGTGATCATATTATTCTTTGTTTGCTTTTTGAAATTAACATCGGTGTAATTGATCTATTATGTTTCTTAAATACCTGATGCTATATATGAGTGAAGTTTACTTATATTTAGATCGTTATTATTATTACGAGGTTAATTTTCTTTGTTCCATTATAAACTGCGTATAAAGCTTGATAATTGCGTTCGAACTTTCAAATCGGACGTGCGCAAGTTCAACGCTCGTTTTTTTCATAAAGTCCTTGCTACATCAATTAAATTCTCACCGCAGTGTAAAGTTGACGGAAATCCGTCAGTCGAGAAACAATAAAAAGAAGCTATGCACGCAGTTCGGACAAAGAGTAAACGTCGAGTAAAAGTGCGACACAAGTCCGGGAAAACGAAAGGGAAAGGTATACGGAGGTCTCACGTTTTCGACTGTGTATAATGCACAATTTAAGAACGCTCGAAAAAAAAAATCCAGTTCCGCACACGCGCGGCATTAATCAAGTCTCTTAACGCACTTATTATATACATGAACTTCAGAAACAAAAACAAAGTCAAACGGCTTATTATTCGAGCAACAGGAAACTCTATAGAAAAGCGAAAAATATAACGGTATCCGGGTGTATCTCGTATCAATAACAATGTAATTATCGCGTGTCATATATATACATCATCGCGCGCATGAATTTCGCATGATATATATTCATGTCGTTTTGAACGTATTATATGTACACAAGTTTATAATTGACCGCTACTCGAGTTTTAATGATATTAAAATCCGACAACGCTACCGAATACACTGCACACATTGATAGAAGAGAGCATTGATCGCACGCGCGAGTGTATGTGTGTATAATAACGGTCTTCGTTTGCAGAGCGAAGAAGATGAAGAAGAAGACCGTTATTATACGGGCCGGTCGGCGATTTACGAGCCGGTGTGTCGTCGTCGCAGATTATTACGTGGCAAAGCTGCTGCTGCTGCATCTTTGATATCAGCTCGTTATTATATAGTCGCGTGCATTTCTTCGATTCTATATCTCGTGCCTTTACATACATCATATTTTATATACATCAGGCTTATGTATATATAGGTATATATGATGAAGAAACTCGCACACGTGTCCTTTTCGGATATCGCCGTCGTTTGGCAACGCAGCAGCTCGTGTGCATGATAATTAATTTTTTTTTAACATTATAATTGCGTTGCGTGGGCAACCTTTGAGTTTGCGTAATTGTTTATCGATAATGTCGCGCGCATTTGGCATTGCCTATAGGGAAATCTGAAGCTAGGATAGTTATTTTGCTTTGACATTATTATTGGGTGCCATGTATAATGGGGTGCGAACCTTCGAAATAATTTATTCGAAATCGTACAGATTTTCCTGTAAGCAATTATTAATAAAACATATATCCTCGTTTTTGCTTGAATAAGTATTTGTTGTTGTTGATCGATTTTTTAAGAATGCTATGATTTCAAGGCTTAAGAATGTTTATGTAATTTTTCGCACATAATACTAGTGTGATTTTCAACCAAGGTCCTTCCTGTAAATTTTTGGGTACGTATTTACCCCGCGATTGCAATCGAGTAAATTTCCAGTAAATTATATACTTCTTTCACACTATAGCAAAGTGTCCATTCAAAACGAAACTGTTTTGGACTGGCCTTTCCCCTATAGCTTTAAGTTTTCTAGTCTCCGGCTAACGGCGATAGGTGGCGCATAGGCACTTTCTTGTGTCCCTCATTAGAATCTGCACGCAGAATGTATATATAGCAGCGTGCCTGCACCTACGCCAAAACGGTCTTGTTTGACCTATACTGATCTTAGGTCACTCATGGTATAACTGCCTAAGTCTAATGTTATTTTATGAGTCCCTTCGACAAATTACTGATATAGGATTTTTGTTTTCTGAATTTGTGACTCTTTTAGAGAAGAAATACCGTCGCAAAGGCGTCTATTCAAATTTTCAGACAAATAGAGGTTCATCTAGCAAGTGCTTTGAAATATGACTTGTGGGAATGCCTACAACAGCAATGTTCGAATCAAGAGTCGTAAAATATGGGCATTTCGCAATACCTACACACATTCCTTGCAATGTAATAACTTTGCCAAAATGAAAAAAACGTGACTGAACACAGAATCGCAGGCGTCGCGGGCTTGAATTATTGTATTGTTATTTATTGAAGTCGTTAAGTAGTAACAGACGACGAAACTTGTCTGGCCACTTCGGAATGTTTCTATATACAACTGAATTAATACGCGCGCTTGATGTGTTGCAAGTGAGAAACTTAATTTTCGAGAAATTAAAAAATATTCGATCATACTCCAACGCAGAGCTCTGCTTCATATCTACATTAGCCAATGCGTTATATACACACACGAATCTCAGCCCGGGAAGCGAAATAATCCAAAGTAGCAGCCGATTTCAAAAACAAAAGAGCCGACCCCATTAAGCGCACCTAATTACCCGAACTTCGTATGCATAATCAAGAGCGTCATTGCGGCACTAAATCATCTTTCCAGTTTCCACACTATGACTCACTTACGCATATACTCGGTCGAAACTTGCTCACACATATACAAAGAGAGAGAGAGAGAGATCTGCATTGTAAAGCTTTCGCCATAAAATTAAGGTTTCCAGGGCAATCATATCATTAGGCAACTCGCCGCGCACTTGTGTGTGTGCAGTGTATAATACAAATACACAAAAAAAAGCAAAACACGAGAATTTACTGCCCTTGTCGCGCCTAATTGCCGGCAGGGCCACACGTGTCGATAGGAAAAACAAGAGGAAAACGAATAACAGCGATGCGAGTCACTCTCCTGCATGTGCCCTCGTTATCGCGATTTGCCTTCTGCAATTAGCCTAAAGTAGGCCTAAAGGAGATCTTTCTTGCTTTCCTTCTTGGATAAAACTAGGCGAAGCCTTGTCTTGTCTATCTATTATAGTGTTTTGTAAAAGACTACTATACTATAGACTCACGTGTCTCTTGTCTCTGTACCAGAGACGTGTAGTGTGCAGTGTCTTCACTTTGTTGGTATATATATACCTGTAATGAAGAACTTAGGCTGATGAGTTGTCGGTCTCTGTTAGTAGCTTTTAAGGACGATTGATTTGTTGGGTCTTACACACATATTGGATATAAATTATTTAGTATATATATGCTGCCTTGGTCTTTTCAGATATGTTTCTCGTGTACGACAAGACGGATCGGCTGAGTAAGGAGCTGTAATTTGTTCATTTGTACTTGATTCCCCACGAAAAAAAAGAGATAAACGCTCTGCAAACAAGTCGCATTCCTTTACTCTTAATGCATCGAGCATCAGAGAGAGAGAGAGACAGTCTTTTCGAAACTTATCATAAGTGTGTAAAAATCCAAATAAAGTACACTTCGAATGCAAAACACGCCTCGTTGAAATTCTCAAGCTTCGCGCAGCGCAAGCGCGGAATAGCCAATTTTCGTCGGTTTTCCCTGCGCGACAGCCGCAAAAACCCATAATATAAGACTCAGGAGTCAACGCACCTATATACAGACTGTTATCAGCCTTGCGAATCGGCGCGCGAGAAACGTGACATTATACAGCGCAGATTCTCTGCAGGACGTGATCTCGTCGAGATGAACGATATTATCTCCGGCTGGATTTATCGCGAGAAATCTGATTAAAACAGTGTATATATATGTGTATGCGCATGTACACGTGTAATATATATGAGATGTTTCAATTGTGCGACGCGGTTTATATTTAACTTGCAGATTTGAATGAGATGTGTTATTTGCTTCGGAATTGTTTGTTGTAATTTGACTTTGCGGCGGAGTAATGAGGTTATTCATGCGAAATATACAATGTTGTCGGCAAAAATATATAATACGTGTCTATTGTGGTTTGTGCGGTGCGTTTTCATTATTGATGTTTATAATATCCTTGTTACATCGTGATACAGCGTAATAATCGAAAAATCAAACTAGTTTCATTACTGCAGTGGAAAATCTGCACGTGATGGAGCGTATATATAAGAAACTGAGTTTGTGTTCGCCGATGAATAGGGTATTTTATCAGTGCCATTGTTATTACGATCTACTCGAAACGTGTATATGCTGTTCTTTTGATTAACATTTTTACTTTCAAGGAAATTGAACGCATCCATCGCCTTTAAATGCATACAAGGCAAAAAAAAAGTCAAATAATAAGTCGTCCAATTAAGTAATGAATTCAGCTCACGAGTGTGTCCCACGCGTTTAATTGACAGCCGAAGATTTAGCGCAAATATTTTAATGACCAAACCCCCCCGACTCTCGCTTCCTCAAGGTTTTTGACATAGGCATTCATAATGAGATCGAATACCGCGAGCACTCGAGCAAGTGCGCGGCTTCGAAATTCTCTCGTAAACCGAAGAGTTTCCGAAGAAAGACGCTTAAATTACGTAAGGAAAAAAAAAATTTTTTTGCACTGCATCATTATTATATTATTATACACATCGAGACAGCTGTAAATTATTATAACAGTGTTTTACGATCCTATTGTAATGTCGGCTCTCGGTACTTTTATATCAGTATTAACCAGCAGCGCCACACGCACAGATAGTGATGTCATTATCCAATACCTTCGATCGCAGTAGCATCAGTACATTTATAGCATCGAAATTAAAATAACAGTGCAACGTGTGGCAATTAAAAGATTCCAGCCTTTTGACTCATCCCCTCGTCCAGTAGTGCTCCGTTACAATAATCGCCAGGATAACCAGACATCCAGAATCTCCACTCTAAAAACCATTTACAAACAAACATCTCTTAGTCACAAGGCGTAAAGACCAAAAATGCAAAAAAAAGCTAGTCCTCGTACAATCGAATTCCTCGAAGTTACTATAAAGCCGATGAGAAAATCGTTCCCCGAAGAGTCGGTGTCATCGCGTGCGCGCAGTCGATTCATTCATCCCGGCAAAAGAGTTACGTCAAAGCGCTGCATGGCACACAGGCCATGTGCGAGTAGGCATGGGCACTTAAGGTCAGGAGTCTCTCTCTATCGATTCAACCTTCTCGCCATCCTCGGCTTGAAGGCAACGAGACTATAGACGTTCTCCTTTCTAAGGAGGCGACGCCGCCACCGTCGTGCGATTGCCAACAGTGCGGAGAGCTGATGCTGCTATGCGTTTCTGCTGTTGTGTGATGTTGTAGTGTGTAGCGAGTATGTGCAAGCGGATTATTTTGCATGGTTTGATTGCTGAAGATGAAGACTGAGCTGAGGTATGGTTCTGTCTTGTTTAGAAGTTATTTGGAGACGTATGTGACTATACAGTAAACTACCCCACATTGGGTATATTTTGAGTTACAGTGGATATTTCAGCGTAAATTTAGAGAAAGTTAGTGAGAATATTCTTTAGGATTTTTAATTATTTTGCCAAGCATATTTTATAGTTCATGTGTTCTTAATAGATTACTTGCGAAGCTTAAAAAGTAAAGATTAATTTATAACGACACCTCTTATGTTTCACTTTTTATGTATATTTTATATTTTTCATCATTTTTACAAAACTATGTTTTTTTCGTGTATATAAACGTACAATATATGATGATTCAATTTCAAAATGTTTACAAAAGTACGTTAGATTATGCTGTCAGATTTAAATGCGCTTTACAATTAAGAAACAAAAACATAAATTCAATCGAAAACGTTTACTTCAACATAAAATTATCGTTTCTGTTATCATTATACCTACATAATGCAAACTAAATGATTTTATGATGCGAAATTTGCAGTTAAATGTATGCAATCGAATGACTTTTAAACACTACTTAAATCATAATTAAAAAAACCTACATACAATGGTCGATGACTATATTAGCACTTTTTTGCAATTCAGACTAGATTTATAACAGAGTTAATATCGCGTGTAATAAAACTAAATTAAATTTATTGTTTAATTTTTTTCGTTTGTTAAAAAACACCTTCTTCTTTTATTAAAACCCGCACAAGAGAAAAACCGATAACAGTATACAAATAGAAAAAAAAAAACAACGAGTATACATCGTCAACATTTTTCAAAAGAGATTTCCATACGCAATCGCTCGTCGAATTTCGTATATACGATACAACTTTCATTCTCCGATAACGAGCAATATACATATACATATAACCACACAGCACTAACCATAAATGCCCAATATAAAAAAAAACTTTTTCTCTTTATTGCTATATCTCTCTCTCTCTCTCTCAAAAAAGATAATCGACCGTGTGGTTGCCAGCGTGTCCAAAGAAAATCAATAACGATCGTCGAGATACCATAAACAATGAATTCAAAGCAACGTAGATAAGCATACACTCTACGAGCAAAATCCTCGCATATATATCGACGATCACAACGATTTTCTTCAAAGACGAGGTGTAATATCAGATGTCAAAAATGGATGCTGGAAGTACAAGTGCACTTGGATGTGAGGACGGTCCGCCGACGTCATTTCGTGGAGCCAGGGTAGTAATAGACGACGGCGGGGGCGGGTAACTGCCAGTGGGCAGCGTGTAACTCGATCAGCTGGAGAAGAGTCTTGCGAACCGCCGGCGGCGTATTGTCCTCGTTGAGGAAAGCGTCGCGAACGCTACCTAGTAATTGCTGCAACTGACCTGGTAGTTCCATTGCAAGGTCCTTGCCGACGCATGTCAGGATGTAGAAGAGACAGTTCGCCTGTGGAGAGTGAAATAGAGCGTTAGAATTGATTAAATTTACTTGGAGTGGTTAATTTGTTTACTGCTCTAAGAGTTATATGCAATTGGTTTAGCATTGACATTTGGTACGGAAATTCCGTGTAGCTTTATAACGGTGTGATTTAGAACTAATAAAAATACAATATACTCGTAGCGAGTGCTGGATAATTGGTTGTCTGCGCTATGAATTATAAGTGCCGCGGAATAAATATCATATATATTGAAAGGAATGAAAACTAAAAGTATATATACAAATTGCTCGCTGATTCAATTCCTTTGGAAGTTGCGTATAGCACATTTTCTTCGTAAATTCAATTGAAAATAGATAAGAGATTTTAAATATAATACAATATTGTTGTTTACACTATTAGAAAATTATTTTGCAACGTTCAATCTCAGACGAGCAGCATCAGCGATTTCAAAACTTTTTGCATAGCAATGCCACTGTTATATAAACTATATATCTCGTGGACATAAATCAGAACGATTTGTATTTACATAAACATTATATACTCTTAAATAGGAAAATATATGCTGTATTAGAATATAATAACGTAGTAGTAGAGTATGTACATACCTCCGCAGGGGAATTAATCATCGGAGGACGAAGACAATCTTGACAACATTTCCAGAGCAGCGTGAGAAGAACTCGCCCGGGTGGAACGCCTTCTTGCTGCGTCTTTAGCTGGAGCTGCCGACGTTTCAGCTGCAAAAGATAAGGCGGTTAGAAATTTTCTCTTTTTATTCACTCAAGGAAGAATTTTTTTTTAACAAAGATTGAGACATCGTCGTACTAATAATAACAGCGACACTTAATAGTCACACTTGCCCCAACAGCGTCTGGTATATACAATCAGATACCCTCGCGAAGCAAGCAAACATAATCTGCGGCTCTCATCGGACCATATAATTACGATATTGGGAAAGGACACTGCGTTTTACGTCCCGAAATCACCGCGAAGAAACAATTTCTTTTTATATACCTATACACACGCCTCGCTCCAGATGAAAATTGCAGATATTGTGCGTCACAGTTGGGTGGTCCCGACAATTGCAAAAACCCGAACAAATATGTACAAGAAGCTGATATTATCTTAATTTCTTCATTTCGGTGAAAAGCTGCGTTCAAATTGCCGCGGTAATTTTTTTTAATGAAAATAATTACGTTGTATATTTACGATCGAGTATATGGAGCAATATAACTCGTATAATATACTTTGTAAATATTTACTTTACTCGTGATTATTAACAAATTATCTATATATATATATACACGCCGAAAAAAAAAAACAAAATCCTCGTACCTGACAATACATTTCATTGAGGAATGTCATGAAAGCCGAAAAATGATGACAGGCCGAGACGTCCTGGAGCAGTCTGATGCGTTCCTGATACCAAGCTTGGCACGTGTTGAGTAAGGACTCGAGAAACGTCTCTTTCACTTCTTTCTGAATAAAACGTGAGATGTTATATACACAAGAATATATTTCGACTAAGAAATTCCTCCATGAAAACAATAAGAATAAATGCTCACCTCGATTATCGTGATACAGATCTTGGCTGCCGGAGCTGCGCAGCGCTGGTTCTCGATGACGCGCTCCAAAATGTGTCGCACGAGCTCCATGAGCGCTCGTGCGCTTAAAACGTTGGGATCTGCATGGAAAATCGGTAAGTATAAACATAAATTTTTTTTTAATTAATTTGTTGTTTATACTATTCAATTTCTTTTATATGTATATTATATACGATTCTCGTAATTTTAAGGAGTATGTATTGCTTTATATAAATTGTATCGAAAAAAATTTATACGAACGTTTCTTTTTTATTAGGCCCGCGATATATATATATAATGTTGCTTTAATTGCGCGATAAATTTCGCTATATATATATATACGATTTCGGAACTGACAAATTGGCGCGCGCGGCTTTAATTGATTTTTAACGAATGGCAAGCGCGCCTCTGAAAAGAGAGCCGTCATATATATAATTCATCCTGTTGGTTCTGAAATTTGGGACTCTTTAATCACATGATATACACTTTATTCGAATTTGAATACGACGTATATAATACTTGACGCGGAAACTGGGTCCAGTCGCGCGTGAAACTGTCGTAAAAGTTTTTACCCGCCAAACTTTCTTCGCTTGGATAAAATGTTTAATACCGGCGGCGGCATACTCGATTATACGTTTCGTCCGAATTACAAGAAAAGTTTAATCGGAACATGCAATTCCGGACACACAGAGCGCGTGACTATACACACCACGCCTTATTTCGAGTGCCGGGCGCATATAAGACTTGTGATGGAGCGAAAAAAAGCGCAAAGTGTGTGTATCAAGGTGAAGTGAAGGTATATAGGTATATATAATATACTTACCGTCGATCGCTTTGAGCAGTGTTTCTTGCACGTCGGGAGGAAACTTTCCAAGCTCCGATGCGTCGGCTATGTTCATGGCTCTTGCGGCCAGGACATCGGCAGCCGTGAAGCTTTTGGAACGTCTCAGGCCGTATGAAGAAACGAAAGACAATGATTTCGTGAGTTTCCCCGGTTTCGGGGTCGGAGTTTTCATGTCGTGTGGTTCCACGCTGAAGTGAACTCTACCAGAATTCTGTACGTAACGTCAAGATAATTTAGTCTTTCTTTTAGCTCTAACATTATACTAATTAAATAAAAATAAAGAAGATGCAGCGTTTTTCTCGTGTAAATTTTTTATGGTCGCTGTATAAATATATACATATTATGTATGCATACATGAGAGAAAAGCAGAGATTTTCTTTAACGCATTGTTTTTGACCTTGTGCTCCTGCACTGAAATGAAGCACTTTAGTTTCTCAACTGAAATTTATCTTCATTCAAATGAAGTTCTCTCGCCGCTGCATATAGACGGAATACTCTTAGGACGGTGAAGAGTTAGCATCTACTTAAAAGCAAAACAATGCTGGGAGTCTTTTGTCGTGCCAGCTAGCTTCTTACGGTAAATATTTCAAGTTGACTGCTAAAAATAAACGCGTGGCCGCAGTTTACAACTGATGGTATACGCGTACTCAAATTTTAAAAACTGTTATTTCATTCATTGTAATTGTTGAACATCTTCGAGTACTTTTCCACCAAAAAATCCTCTATATATTTGATCAACGAATCGATACATCCTCCCCAAACATTTGCTCTCCGTTCAAACACAGCAGCAGCAGCAGCAGCAGCCGTTTGCAAGTCTCGAAAAAAGAAAAAGAAAAACGAACAGTATATACGTATGACTCACGTGCAAGATATTCCCACTGGATGCGGAGGTGTTTAACGCATGTGGCTGTCGCATAGCAGTCATCAGGGGGTGATAGTTCGGAGGATGATGGTGTGGACCGGGTGACAGCTGATGCTGTAAAGGGTAGTGCAGTTGTTGTTGTTGTTGCTGTTGCTGTTGATGCTGGGCGTAGAGGTACCGGTGAATATTGCCACTGGACTTGCTGTGCTGCAGGTAGTAGGGCCGGTCCATCGAATTCGATTGGGACCTGTGTAAGAATCGGTAATATCGTTGTTAATAACCTGATGTAAGGTTGTAAAATCGAAGCTCCTATATTTATAGCTTTAATGCGCTTGTGTCTTATATTTTTACGTAACGCCATGGTTTACATGTTTATTAAAACAATATCGACGTGTAACGTCGTCCAGAGCGCTTAATTAAGATATCGAAATTCATGCTGTCTCGGATATATTAATTAAAAAGCACATCATCGTACGCGAGAAAAAAACGGCCGATTCACGCGAGACTAATTATTTTCGTCGCTGATATAATTAAGCCTGTGCACAAAAGAAAATTTAATTACGCGCGCGTGCATGCAACATAATAATAATAAAAAAAAAAGGTATAGCTTCTTACTTGGGTAGGTGAAGGTCGTTCTGCTTCATGGTGAATTCCTTAGCGTGTACGTTCAATTGGGGATTCGTTGCATTAGCCGTTGTTCCGTCCGTTCTGACGCCTTGAAGAAAAAAATCACGTCATCCAGAGATTAATAATCGCTCGGTTGGGATGTGATGGTGGATATGTAAGATAAGAGAGAGAAAGTGAAAAAAGGTTAATTACACGAACCGGGCGGTCGATAAATTTCAAGGGATGGTTTCGATTTCAAGGTCGCTACGTTATTATTTCGTTTCTGCAAAACTGCATCCCTCATCTGAAAGCAAAGGTCAATTATTTGCGATAATATACAGGTATATTACATAGAGTTTATAAGTATATTGAGAGCTTAAGTAGAAACAGACGAGTTTGATGGGACTTAAAATTATATGCCTATCATTTTTCGCATAACAAATCATTCATCATCCCACATCGAATAGAATAGAATCTTATTTCATTTCAAACGTTGATATACAGTCTAAGTAATCCAAGCCTACAGGTAACGAGATATACCTCTCAACGCATAATTTTCGAAATACGCTGAGAAAAGCCAAACCGCAACGAATCTCGGCTATAAGATCGCCTACTCTCAAATCGTTTGTTTGCCAAGGCGAAAATGCACACCTCTCTCGGTGTGTGCATATAATGAATGCAACGACGAGAGTTTCCCTTCGTTTGAAAATCGACTGCACTTTCCAGTAAGCGCTTTCGGCGACATCGCACGCGCGCGGCAGAAATCAAAAGAAAGTTCAGCGCCTTCTCACGCCGATATTCTTTTCTCGTGTCTTCTCCCAATCAAGCGCGCATCTTGCCACTGATAGATCCTGCCTTATGCGCTTTCTAAATTTTCTTTCTCACGGGAGAGGTGCGTCGTATGTGTGGTATACGAGCTCGTCTTGCGTATAATAATGCAGCTTCCGCGTAAGTATATACTTGTCGGCTAATCAATTGTCTTGATGTTTCGATTGAGACGTTTGATGCCGATGCTAGTGTAGAATATATAAATATAAAGAAAATGATCTTTTCCATTGATTTATGTGCGTGATGCTTTTATAAAATTTATGGTGTAACGATTCGTTTAACTTTTTCTAATTAAGGCATTAATCATCATAGTAGCTTTACGTTTACTGCGGAATTTTCAGATTTTTGCAATTAGATGACGAGAATAATAATAAGTTAATTTTAATTTTACAATGACAATTTCCACTTCTATGTCGTTTGAATAAGTGTTGTGCAAAATGATTTCGTTTCCAATTTCATATGCTCGACCGCAGGCGATCTTCATTTGCAGAAATTGTGAAACCTGTTTACAATCTGTTGTCGAAGTCACTTATGCATATATAAGCGATGTTCAGACAATAAAAATATGTCCTGCAGAAGAAGCTGGTTTCTCATTGCAAGATTACGGTAAGTCTATAATGTTAGTTGCATTGTCCTTTTCTAATGGTATGAAAATGATTAAACTTGACAAACGACTTAGATAAACGTCAAGTATGAGTGCAGCCATAACTGTCTAAGAAGACACGATTTCTTCTTTAGCTGCAGAATTGAATGAGCCTTCAGTTTTCAATCGATCATATACGATTCAACTCTAATATAATTTTAATTTTATGACATCGTCACATCCTTCGACTTTAAGAATTGAACATCTTATCCATTTAAAAAAAATTAAATAAATTATCATATACTATATTATACTGTTAGAATCAGGTAAAACCCGATGCAAGCAGATGCATCAAGTTCGTTAAAAAGAAGAAGACAGATCAGTAGCAGCCAAGCTGAAGTCAGCCCCTTATGTAAGGAGGTTCGTTCAGCGCCTCGTGTACGTCGGGTAAGCTAGATTGCGGCGTACTGTCTACCCACAGCTATACTGGCCGAGATTCAGAAAACAACTCGGACGCATGAATCGCGACTTCCTAAATAATACAGTAATTTGCGACTCGCATAACAATGAACCAGCACCGAAAAGTCAGGCGCGATCGTGACTTTCTTGTTAGTTCGACTCTGCCATATATTGTATTCGATATAAGAGACATGCATTTGAAATAGAATTGTTAAGGCGGATTTGTTTATTTGCGAGTTGATATTTTTGAATCTGTATTTTTTTTAATTATTCTTTTGGTTTATAGTGAAAGCTAGACATTGCTATGTAAGTTAGGCTGTTATTGCGCTCTTTGAAGCTTTCCTGACATTGACATGAATACTTGTGATTAGGAACATTAACTCTTAACAGGCATATTAGTAGGTTACGTTCAGAGAAGTGTAGAGATGCGCATCTGCGGCGGCTGCAGAAAATGAAAAATATCGAATATGGTTCAACTGCAAAGAGGTTTACATCACCTTCAAAAGCTTTCGTTTTTTTTTTCCTCTGGAATGTGACCATGAACATTTTCACTGTACGCGCGTGCTAATTTGTTTCATTGAGCCACAGAGGATGTGTGTGTAGGAGCTTCATGACAACATCAGCACTATATAGATGTTATTTCTTTGAAAGCATATAGTCACTCAATTTATAAAATCGAATATTCGCCTTTTGGAACCGTTAAATAAACGCAGTTTCAAAAGTAAAAGTATAAGCTCGTGTTACACACAGCGTGTCAACATTATATATCTAAAAATAAGACGTGATTTAAGTCTGTTTGAGTGAGTAAATTGGATGACCGATGGAGCTTGTAATAATAATACAGCAAAACATGATTTTACACTCCATCTAGCAGTTAAATCGCGCCAGGATTCGAGCATATAATATCCTACGTCGAAACGACTGCCAAAAACGCTAATACTTATTTCAAAACACACACGTCAACCGCTGGCTATCGGATCAACCAAATTGCAAACTTCCTGTGTACACACCAGAAAAAATACCAGTATTACATAAATCTACACCCAGAAGATCAAGATATAGTTTCAAAGAAACCCTTGTCTGCGCATAAATACACCCATCAATAAGAATAATCTTCGCTCAAATAGCATCAGTCGGACAAAGCCAGCGCAAAAAGTATATAGCAGAAGAAGAATAAGAGAAGTAGGCACACCACAGTAATAGAGTCAAGAGAAAGAGCTCTAAATTTAACCAAGCGAAAGGGCGACTTACAGTGAGAGCCTCGTGAGAATCATGCTTGATGTCGAAGATCCACGCGCTCTATAAGTATATAACATACAACACACGTCTCTCTCCCTCTATCTCCTCTATATACACATGGATAATCAGCGTTTGATGATTCCCATGACGTCGTGCACTGATTTTTCTATATCACAAAAAAAAAAAGCTCGATGCACTGATATAGAAGAAAAAATTGAAGCGCGCGTGGCGCACACGCGAAATAAAGGGGAAAAGAGGAGCGTGCACGGAAGCTCACTCTGTGTGTGACTTGCGATGACTGCGGGGACTAATAATAGTACGCGGGCGCTGCGCAGCGACGACGACGAGTAGTATTAGCGCAAGCTGCCCGCCTCCGGACTGAAATATCCGGGAGAGAGAAAGAGAGGAGCTTTCGCTCAAAGCGTGTGTGGTGTAGACTTCTCGATCGGTATAGACCGGTGAGGATGTAATCTTTGTGTTATGCTTCTTTTTCGTATAGGTGAACGGTGCAGAGCTTTTTTTCTTTGGTGTTTGGAAGGTGTGGAACTGGCTGGGAGCCAAAGAGGAAATTTGTCTTTGAGGCTTTGTATTCAATCAATAATAAGATTTTTATTACTGTTTTATATCGCTGAATATCTGTAATTGTTATAGACGGGTTAGGTAGAGATGAGCTTTATTAGAGCTTTGATATTTAATAACAACGTAGAGCAGTGACAATGAGATTTCCTAGAAGCACTTAGGTCAAAGAAACTATGTATTATAGCGTGACATTTAACATTACAGAAGGTATTATTTTCGTCCTGCGCCTCTATAAATACAGACGCAACTGACCCAGTATACACAAGAAGTACTTTGCGTCAGCTACATGCAGTTACACTATTTATTCCAAACGCACCATCAAATATGTATTACTATTGATTTATATAAATTCAAACCCTTTTAACAAAAATAAATAAACTTCATCCATCTCATTAGCTCATAAAAAATCGGCTTTCCAACCACTCGTAATTAAATTATACATTCAATTAAAAAAAATAACAAGTTATCACAATTCACATAAATTACAAATAATACTCGACCTGCATAAAACTCAACAGCCACGCTCTAGAAAAACGAAAGTTTCCTTCCTGCAGCTGCTCATATATAAGCCGCGCGCGTACACTAAGCGCCTAGACATCTCCCTCGCAACAATTAATTATAAAGACCTCATACCAGAGTGTCCGTCGCATTTGGCTCGAACAATTCTCGGCGAGAGCGCATTAGCATCATGACGCATCGCTCGCTCTCAGCTCACTATATATACCAAAAGTCCAAATAAACTGGACCCCATATATAATACATGAATTCCTCCGATCGCACGAAAAAAAAATATATATATCCACTGCACTTGCGGAAAACTGCGTCGCAATTGAGCGACTGTTTCTCACCTTCGTGTTCCTCTTGGCAACGTTCTGCACCATCGTCGTCGTCGTCGTCGTAGTAGTATATCACACTATATGCGCGTTTATTATATTTAAGTTTAGTTTCCCTTATTTTTTTTTTAATTTTTCTTAAGATTGATGATAAAAAAAATACGCCTGCGCGCACGACGACGCGAAACCGCCCATCAAAGCATTTCCGAAGGAACGGCCCGACTAGGTGTTGTAGCCGAAGAGTGTATATAAGTATATGAAAAGCTGTGTGTATATCTACGAGCGCTCGTCGCCGACGAGTCGGCGGAACTGCCGGACTCGCTGAGCTAAGCGCAATGTGCCGGCCGGAGGTGGAAAATCGCGTCATCGTCGAAGGTTAGATCATCGCGTCTCTCTCTCTCTCTCTCTCTCTCTCTCTACTCTTTCTTATTTAGCAGAGGCGTGTATTATACACTTTATGCTATAACTATATATTATGCGTACGTGTAGCTGGTTTGTGCGAGTGTGTGCTGGGTATGATGTCGGTGTTGGAAACTACTTTTGGATTTGGATGTAGCTGTGTGATCGAAAGCTCTGTTAGCGAGTATTGCATCTGTTAATGTTTTTGGTTTGTTTTTACGTATAGGTGCGAACCACTTTCACATGATGCTTTTCTATGAAAAAACAGATGTAGATGGAAGTGTATTTATTATAGTTTGTATTGTGTTGAGAATGATATGAAATTTCGTTTTCTTTTTTATAGCGATTACTGCACTTTATCAATCCTAAATATTCTTCCGGAAGTTTCATTCAAAATATGCAGATATTAGAAAACAGTCTTCAAGATATGAAACTCTTGTCTATCATTGCGTTATAATAATGGCAAATCCAACAGAATTTATAACACACATAATACTCTATGTTCTATTGCTAGTATTTAAACTAGCATCAAGCGAAGAAAGTGCAAGTAATTGTCAACTGTCTACGAACAAATACATAAAGTTCCTGAGGCGAAAAGTCCCCACCCACATAGTACAAGCTCGTGTCTAGAATGAGCAAATCATCGGTACCATTTATGTACATCTACTCCTCGCGACGAGTCGGCCACAACGTCAAAAGGACACAGCTAGCGGGAGAAACGAAAGGCGATGACGCCCACGAGCTTCTGCATTCGGAGATTAAGTTGAACTTGTCCGCAAGCGCGAAGGCATGTTTTATGATAAAACAAAATGATCGAATTTATGTATTTTTTTTTTTAATATAAGTAGCAATTTTTGGAACTCGGATATTCATCATCTCAGATACGCAAGTCTTCCACTCAGGCTTATCTTAGCCTAGAAATCTTCATCTACGCATGCGTCAATGCTGCACAGCACATAATACCTATATATACATATAAGATAAACACTTATTGTACCATATGAAGTTGAATGACACAGGCAACATCTGACAGCGCATTCCTTCACACGGAATAGTTTTATTATACCTATAATACTTTTGAAAGTGAATTGATTTCGTAAAGGTATGTTACAGCAAATTGTCGATACTAATAATTAAATATTAACTAGTTTTCTAAAAAGATACTTGTAAACAATTAAATTACCTGATGTTTTAAACTTAACGCATGCTTTTCAAATTTGCACTAATAAATGATTCTTAAAAAAAAAATTTGTTTTAAATAAGAGACTTTATTTTCATAAGGCAACTCGGATCTTAAATATTCAAAAAAACTAGTTTTACTTATAAAATCTAAGGAATGTTCTCATTGTACACCCATCTCAATTATATTACACATAGATAAGAGTGTACATGCTCTATTACAATATGATAGTATAGTATAGTATATGTATACATGGCTGCCAACTGCAAGTTTTAGTAGTTATCCTTGACGAAAACTTCCCAACATGTAATAATATCTATTGCACTTCTAACTTTTATCTGCAACGTAATCTTTTACGTCACGTATCTTTTCGCGCGAATATTCAAATAAATATTTTTAAACGCGAATTCTTCAAATACAAGTTCAGACATAAAATATTCTGTTTTTGAAACTACGTTTTAGAAAAGGCATAGTAAGTTAATTGCTTTTCAAGTGTTTTTCCGCGGATCAGAGAAAGCGTCGTAACATGTGCTTTCCAGGCTGACCTATGCTTCATAAAAAAAAAGATCAAGTAGGAGAGAGACTCGGGACTGCAACGGGCATAAGCAGAGCAGTCTGTGTCCAGACGTGGAAATGAACATACTGGGATTTTCACGAAATTCTTAAAGTTTCAATCACTTTTAATGCGAATTAATTTTAAATAAAAAAATTTAATAACTAAATATAGTAACCATTACAGCGAATCTATTAGTATGGATCCACTGCAATTACTGCCTATGGAAGACTGGCCGTTACTTCGCGATTCTTTGAAGAGAGAGTGGCCAATGTATGCGTATGTAAGTTCAGTTCAAATTTAATTTGACTGTTCAAAAATTACCAATATTTCTAATTTAGTTTCGGTTTGTTCAAATAATGGATCACAATATTATCTTCATTTAGTACTATACCTGGGTAGAAACCGCGATCAAATGGAGAAAAAAAGATCCCGAATTGGAACATGAAATTTATTGCCCCAGTGGTAAATATGACTCTGGAGCGTTCGTTGGTATCTCGAAAGTAAGTATTAATTTTTACAAAAATCATTAAAATCTACCGTATAGTAATGTTGATAATATAGTGAAAAATATATTTATTTAAATAAATATTTATTTATTCTCGATATTTCCAGTCAGGATTATTCACAACAACAATATTTGCTTTTGACGAATCTAAAGATGTATTAAAACAGGCCATTAAAGAGACAAAAATAATTAAGTGGGATGAAAGTGTAGTGTTTAACAGTGTTCATGAACGTTTTGTAGACGTTATTGTAGATAGTTTAGATGAGATAATAAAACAAAAGAACATTAAACTCACTGATAAGGACGTGACAAATTATTTTTTCAAATCAAAAGAAGATTGTGCCAAACAAGAGATACCAAAGTACGTAATTACTTAGTTAGTAACAAATTTTATAAAAAAAAAAATTAATAAAAGTATCTAAGTCTTCTTATATATTTTAATTAAAATTTTTAGGATTCCGGAAGATTGTGAAATCAAACATTTAAACTTATCAGACATTCGGCTCATACACTCGATATGGCCTCACCGAAATCTTGAAAGGCCAGAAAAGTCTGAAAAATATCTGGAAAATTTCGTCAGATTGAACAGAGGCATAGGTCTTTTTCTAAAGAAAAATAACTGTTTAGTTTCTTGGATTTTACACGGCGAATTAGGTCACTTGGGAATGCTTCAAACACTAGACGAACATAAACGAAAAGGTTATGGAAAAATCGTAACTCAAGTAATGAGTAAAGAATTAGCGGAAGAAGAGGATTCGGACTCAGTATTGTTTGTTATTAAGAACAACGTCGCGTCAGAAAAATTATTCGAATCTCTAAACTACAAGCGTTTGGCCTCAACCACTTGGTTTAAAACTGAACCATTTACAGAATAAAGATAATTGAGAAAATGAAAACGTTCTTTAATTAAAGCAAAAAAGTAAAGAGGCATAAACTACTCTTATTGTTAATGATAAATTTTATAATTGTTATATTTCATCACAGTTTACAATGCCACTTTAAAAATAGTCTTATATATAAAGATATAAAAATTATGTCAAAAATATAGAAATATTTTTCATTAAAGATAAAAACCTGCATTAGAATTTTTATAATTCATCTTTGTAGTTTTCTCCCAATTTTTTAATACTGCCAATAAATAAAGGAATACTGCTTGGTTTGTGATGTATAATAAACATAAATGGATGATCTACTGTAAATATGTCTGTGTCAATGATCATACGTCGTGATCTAATTTGGGCAACTACAAAAATATATTTTTTTAATAATTATATATCAGAATTCATTTCGTTAAAAATAAAAAAACTACCTGTTGCAGCTGCAGCTTCTGATCCCTTTTCATCAACCTCGACAATAATTTTTTGCAATACTCGGTCTACATACAATGGTTTTTCAGACATGAGACTGAAATTAGCTCTTTCTGTGAACATTGCATTTATTCCCAACTGCAAAATTATTTACGTTATTTCGCATTTTTCATTCAACTATAATTTACGAAAAGTGTAATGCTTACTTTTTTCAATGCAGACTTCAAATTTATAGTAGCCTCAACTTTAAACTTTGGTAAAAACAATTCAACTTCTTTAGTAATACAGCTTGCTTTTAAAATTTCATTCCAATCAAAATTTTTCTGCAGTTCAGTCAGACCATATTTCTCATTGGGTAATACAATTATCATTTCAAATTCTTTGCTCTAAAAAATTTATTTAAACTTGCTTATAACTGTATTTGATTGTATTTAATATAAAAATAAATTACATACCAAGTATTTCATTTTGATAATACTTGATTTAAGACTTTCTATATAACCATGTTGAACATTAAATGTTTTGTGCATTGTTTGAACATATGTTTCAATGCTGTCAATATTGTAAAATTTTCTTTCTTCTGTGAACTGTGATTCGAACGGATCTAACCAACTGCTTTTAAAGTATAAAGCATTTATTAGTATCACTTTTGTGTATTCATCAATATCATCTGTAATAAGAAGTATTGTTTGAGTTTAAGACATGAGGGAGAAATGAGCTTTATGAGTATAATTTATTTTTATTTGAAGCATTACTGTACTTGAGCTAATTATATTAAGAATTTTATTTTTTGTTTTTTCTTTAATCCATTCATTTATTTGCTTCGCAGCATTATCACTATTCTGAGAATTCATTTTCTCAACAGAAGTTTGAAAATACTCTTGACTTTTAGTCATAAAATCTTCTTGCAACTTAAAGTTACTATCAACATAAATGCCATTAGCTAATTGTAACTCAGCATCTGTAACATTCTATAAAAAAGTACTTTAAGTTTAAAACATCGTCACTCATTAGCAGTTTATAATAATTTTACAGTATATATATAAAAAAACTTACATTTAATTGTATGAATAAAGATTTTAGTTCCTTTTGGATTTTATCTAGATCATTTAAATTCAGGCCTGATTTTATCTCTTCTCTTGTTTCACCATCAGTTCCATGTAACAGTAATGATAAAATAATGTATGCACTTAGCGATGAACTTGCTAAATTTTCTACATCTTGTTGCTCTGAAGTCAGTACCTATAATTAATATTATATATAACTTATAATTATAATAATGTAATGTTTATTCTTTGAACAGAAGTATATACCTGAAATAAATTAGAAGTAAAAGCACTGCAAGACTTTGAAATGTGTAAAAAATTCAATTCTTGATCCATGTTGACGTCAGTACTGAAGACCAGTTGGAAAGTAAGAAAATAAAAAAGTATATAAATGCCTGTAATGACAAGTTATTATTATTAATTAATAAAAATTAAAAAAGAATTGAATAATGAATCTTACCTATATGATTATGAATAAGATAGACAACAAATATAAGTATTCAATTCACATTTAATTCATATTCATTTTTAATAGTTTATGGTAAATACAGTAATTGTTTTTGCAGAACAAGCAGAAACAGAAATGATTGTTAATCTTATTCAAATTCGATTGTCATTAAATTAATCATATATTCTTATTTAAAATAAATCACCTTTCAGGTTAATTTCCATTTTATATTTTCATTCATGCAGGTTTTAACATTTACTAAGGAATCTATATGTATGTACATACATACTTATAATACATATATTATCTATGATTCATTTGATTATAATACTGGCTGATGTTGATATGTGCATCATACCTATCCTAACCCCTTTTTGAATCGTCAGTTGCGCAAATCCGGCAAACGGTAACCAAAATACACACAGACACACACACACACACAGTGCGCACAGCGTATTGTGGCAGAGTTGCTGACAGACCAGAATCAGGATAGAGAAAATCAAATGAAGATCAAAACAGGTGTTATAATGTGTACTTATAAGTAATCTAAACGTCCTGCAATATCCAAAAGAAATTGTTCGAGAAGTTAAAATGGCGCCGTAAAACGAGTTGAAAACGAGGATTTAGTATAGTATAATAAACTGCAAAACAGGATTTGTCATATACCTATTATATATTTGTCATTACTTTCATATACTTTGAGTTTGTGTTTAATAAGGTTATGAAAAAAGATTTCATTTGAAAAGTCAGATATGGGTATTTAGAAATAATTACTGGAAGATTTATTGATTAAACGGTTCATTAAAACAACAAAAGAATAATTATTATTAGTGTAAATTCTAAAGTAACAGTTATGTATTCAACAAAGGCTCCAAAGTACCGAATCAATGAGTCTGATCTGAAGTGCAAAAATGGTTGTGATTACTATGGGAATGCTGCCTGGCAAGGCTACTGCAGTGTATGTCACAGGTTGCAACAACGAGCTTTGCAAGATGAAAGAGAACGTACTCAATTACAAAGCCGTGAAAGGTACAACCATTTTTCTTTCAAATATCCGTCATTTAACATCGATATTGATTCATAATGTTTGTTCTGTTCTTGTAATACTGTCCTAATAACTAATGTTGCAGTGAAAATGTAAGTCATGTGGAGAATCAGCATCGACAACCACAGCAACAGCAGCAAGACAAAAGTAAATCAAAGCTCACAGCATTTTCTAGGCTTAGAAAGTTACCGACTAAAGGACAAGAACCAAAGCAACTGTTGAGAGAACTGTACAGCAGCAATGCGTCTGATCTTCAAAAGATTGAAACAGATAATCGAGATCTGATTAATATGTTCAACAAAACTCTTGTTGCCAAAGATGTTTCCAAAAAAATTAACCATTTTGTAAATGAAATTGTAGAGCATAAAGATAGTAAGAGAATAGAAAGATTATCTGAAATTACACAAAATTTCTATCAAAACTTTTCAAAACGTATGGAAGAAAGTTCTATTTACAAAGGTAATTTATATAAGAGTTCAATAGCACCTTGACATACATTATTTTGCAAGTATTCAAAATTTTAATGAATAATGTTTGTTTCTATGTAGATGTGTCAACAGATATTAGAGAAAGACTTCTTGATTATGTTGAAAGATATACAATGACTTTATTGTATAGGATCCTGTTTTGTCCTCCGTATACAAATGATGAAGAAAAAGATTTAGATATTCAGAAAAGAATAAGACAATTGAATTGGGTTAGTGTAAAAAATTTAGAATGTAAAATACACGAAACAAGTGTTGAAGTCAGAGAACTTGTTTATACATCAATGATGGGTAAGATTATACATATAAGCTTAAATTTATTTTTAAGCTGATTCATTTTCATAATTATAATTTTATTTTTCAGACTTATTAAACATGGATGCTGCCAAAGCTCCACAAGAAAAGCTTGCTTGCATTGTTCACTGTTGCAGTAATATATTCTTACTGTTACAACAATCATATGTTGGTGGTCCAGCTTCTGCGGATGAATTTTTACCATCCTTAATTTTTATAGTTCTCAAAGCTAACCCAGCAAGATTAAAAAGTAATATTAATTTTATATCAAGATTTTGCAATGAGAGCCGACTTATGACTGGAGAAGGTGGATACTATTTTACAAATTTGGTATGTTGCTCATTGTCTACTATCTCGTTTAAATTTTGATATTTTTATTTCTATTATATATAAATTATCGCTTTCAGTGCTGTGCTGTTTCGTTTATTGAAAACCTTACTGCAGAATCCTTGCATATGACTAAGAGTGATTTTAATGCATTTATGGCGGGAGAACGAGTACCAGCTAATACGTGGGAGTCAGCCTTAATGATCTGTGAAGTAAGTTTATAAAATTGTAAAAGTAAGTACGTGAGTTATGCAATAAGCAAATGTAATACAATGTAAACATTTTTTTAGAATTTACATTTAGTCTGCGAAAATATAACAATGTTGCAAGAATTAAAAACGGAAAACGAAATTATTTTAAGAGAAGCTAATGAAATGAAACAAGACATGATTGAATTTTGTGAAAGAGTTGAATCCAGTGTCTCTGCTACTGTTGAAAAATGTCCATTAATAATAACAAAAAGCCAAAAAGTACCCACAAATATAGACTGTGACAATGAAGAGTGTCCTGAATTACCTTCACCAATAGTACCAAAGGTTAAACAACTTTTCATTTGTTTTAAACTAATTTTAAAGACTGTAATGATAATTAAGAACGATTTTACAGATTTATACACAACCTCCTGAAAATCAAATAAGTGACAATTCGTTGTCAAACCAAGCAAACTTAAATGTTTCAACAAAGGAATATTCCACCCCTTCACCTACATTTGATTTTCCATTATTCGGTGGAAATTATGGTATAGAATCTGGAAAAGGAGAAGATGATACAAGCCTTATTAGCCTAGACCCTCATAGTGATAATATTAGTAATGACTTCCAAGTTACTGAAAAAAGCACGCCTAACAGTTTGTTGGATGACATACAATATGGTGATGATAATTTGCCTTCTCCTCTTAAACCAACTGCTTCAATGCAGGAAGATTATCATGGGTTCTCAATTCAAGGCTCAACCATTCCTACCATCCCTTGTAGCACAGGAGATTTGTCATTGAACTCGCTTTCTTCAGAAGTTGACTCTAATAATTACTCAAGTTATCATCAAAATAATTAATAATTATTTTTAGAATCTTTTTAAAGTTAACTGCAGCTATTGATTTTATACTTGATTGTAATATTCAGTCTTTGCAATCAAAGTATTGTTTAGCTTATAGGTATATGATCAATTAATGTAATTATAGCTAAATTTTATTTTACTCTATATTTATTTATTTATCACATATTTTAATTTGAATAGTATGTGTAAAATGTGTACATAAAGAACGATAATTACTAATAATTAAATAGGCACACAGTTTTCGAAACAAAATTATTTAATTTTTGATGCCGATGTAGGTCTGATAAATAAAAACGCAAATCAAAAATTACAGGAAATTTGTTTGTTTATTTTCATTATATAATAATAAAACTAGCATGTCAAAATACATTGCAATGACATTTTCTACATATTCTTTTTCGTTTTCAATTCTCTTTTCTGAAAAATACAACAGCTCATCTTCTACAGGACTCTGTACTTTGGGCATTCGTTATTTTATCTTATAGCTATTTACCAAGCTATATACAAAATATCTGTTAGATCAAAATCCATACAAATGTCGAAATTGAACGTAGAATTTTATGAAACGAATTTTTTATTTCAACAGAACAATTCGAAAAATAAAAAAAGTAATGAAAGTTCGTATCACAAAAACTTAGAACTAAAATTGTATAAAGATAATTAACGATATCTATATACATATAAAAAATATTAATACGTAATACATTGTGGAATGTTCTTTTTAATGATAAGTAAAAAAGTAAACGGATTAATAGATATGTTAATAGTAAACTATAGTACCAAGATTCTATTCAGAGCAATTAAGTACTCAAATATTTATCAAATGTACTTAAATGCATCGACAGATCAGTAAGATAATCTGAGAACAATGTGCAGCTGCTGGTTCTTCTAACATTATTCATATTTACATCTACCCTGTTACACTAACTGTTTATATAACACTGCATATTACAAGCGTTTTATTAGAGACTAGCAAAAGCAAGATACAGTATAAAATTGATGTCACATTATTTAACATTGTATTGAAAGTAGTTTCATAATTATTGAATAGGTTTCCAAGCATTCATAAAAAAATTAAGGCAGTCAAAACTTAATGGTATATACGATATTATTTAAATTCACCCATTTAAATTTCTACTTTAATGTCCAAACAGTCTTTAGTAGGATTTTGTGAAACATGTTCTATGTTCTTTATTGAAACATGCTTTTAATATAATAACTAATTAGATTGGATATGTAATATTATTAGATATGTAATATTAAGATGTCTGAATGTACATGATCAATGTACAAGTATATTCACAGTTCAAAAATTGAAAAGGCAAATAAAAAACGTTATTATTCGTCTTTAGAAGTTGCTGATTGCACAGTTCAAAGAAGATATTGTATTGTCTAGGCAAGAGAATTACAAAAATCTACAAGAATGTTTTAAATCATCTAAAATTGTGAAAATGAAATGTCTATATATATACACAATTGAAATCAATACTACTTAAGTACATTTCTCTTAAGTCATCAATCAATCTCTGAGTTTGTTAATTAAATGCGATTTCTGTGCACATCAAGTGATTTTGCACCTAAAAACTTATTTTGGGATACTCTTAAATATTTTGAAAAACTTAAAAATCAACATTAATTATCAAAGTAATTACAACTATTTGATATGTACATATCATAGCTTTAGTCACACTCCTGGTTTCAGGAAAGGTTTTTCTATAGTTCATTAAAATCTAATTTAATGGTCCTATAAAAATAATTATCTAGTATCAGAAAGGATTTAGTTGTGCGCTGCTCTTTTACCGCTCATATAATCGATCCATCTCTCAGAAGTCGTTACAAAAATAGGGTCATTATCAATTGTTATTAGTAGAAGAAGTTGATTGACGTGAGTCGAATGATAATCCCAACGAGCTATGTTAGGGGCTGTTTTCAGTGTAAAATGCCGTAGATCGTAAGTTGTTCCTGATCCCGTATCAAATAGCGTTAGCATGTTTTTCAAAGAGTTCATACCTTGATCGAATAATTTTTGAGCTTCTTCTGCGTCGCTACCCGAAGCTATACTCTTTAAGTCGTACAGACCGATAAGTGAGTATATAAAACCATTGAGAATAAATGATGAAGGCGTTGTTGGGTATTCTTCATACCATACATATTTGTCTAAAAAGTACGCTGCAACTCCACCCTTGGTTGACGACAATCGAAACGGCCGCAATCCTCTGACGGCCGCTTGCAAATACTTTTCATCCCCTGAATGATAATAGGCACGAGATAGCACAGAAATTGCATGACCTTGTCCCATGCTTGAGTACCTAGAAATTATAAATAACATAACAATGTGCATTTTTTTTAAATCACTGGTCTATAAAAATAGAAATAGATTGCTTTTATTTATAAGTTTAAATTGGTCTTTGATATCAAAAAGTCATACCATCCAGGTTCAAGGATCGCCATTCCATTGGCAACCTTACGTTTAACAGGATTAGGCCATCCCCCTGAAGTAATGTTCTGATTAGCTACAAACCATCGAGCTGCATCGTAAAATTGCTCCATATGTTCACTTGTTGAAAGGGTAACATTATCAATCATTCCTGAACCATTTAAAATAATCCTGACAACTTTTAACTTTGATCTAGATAATTTCTTTTTAGTTTTATCAATAAGGGTAAGACCTTTTTGTAAATCAATCATTAAGTCTCTAGTTAGGCGTCTCCAGTGATTGTACACTTGCCCTATTCCATAATAAACATGATTATTGTATGTATGTAGTACCAGATTATTTGTCACATAATGCAGGTAATATGTGTCTTTTTTCTCTCTCATTTGTAGTTCAACAGTAATGCTACCATTATCCCGAATGCAAAGATCAAGCTTTAACATAAGTTTGAGAATATGATCTAGTTTAACAGATATGCCAGAAGTGCTTGTTGCTGGTGTTGCGTATTTCATTACATAGCTATTAACTCGTTTATCATAAATCCTGCTCATAACTGAACCTTGTGGTACGACCCATTCTTGTTTTACTTTATCTGCGTCTTCTATAACTTTTTTAACAGATTCTGGTTCAGTTAAATTCTTACTGTAATGCGATAAACCAAACTGGGCAATTTGTGTAGGATAATAGTAGCCTTGGCTTTCCCATTGTGTTGATATTGGGACACCTTCTATACCGCTTATACATTTGACTCTATCTCTTACTTCAACATTGTAATTTTCAAATGTCATAAATACCCCTCTAGAATCATATTTTACTTTTCTATCAATAATCTTGGAATAGCTATGGTACCAGTCAAAACGTTCCAGTCCATCATTATTTACTATTTTACCATATATCTGAAAAAGTAAATATTTTCATATTGTACATACACATTTGATTTGTACAGTAGTCTAACTTGATAAAAGATTATTTTTGTACCTCAAAATACTTATGGATAAAAGAAAATGGAATATAAACTTCATCTCCTTCCTTGCGACAACTAAGTGTCTTTCTGCCGTTGATCAAACAATCAATTTCTTGGTATCCCAGTTCATTATTGGATCGATCCTAGAAAATTAAGATTTCAAAGTACACTGCATCAAACAAATGGATAAAAAAAGCAACTAAACACTCACTTTATGCTGAAAATGGGACTTCCAATCAGTGTTTTTCAGGAAAAAAGAGCTACTGCAATTATTCCATGACGTAAATATGGAACTCAAGACTCCGACAAGTAGCAGCAGTACAATTGTCTTAAAGTTGATCCTCATCATCATATACAACCTGTTAACATAAAAAAATAACGATTGCATTTGTTTATAATTTGTTAATATAAAAATTCAGGAGAAAATATAAACACTTACATGATTGTTACGTTTAAAATACTCGATCGCCTCCAAAGAGTCGATGAGCATTTTACGACAAAGCAGACTCTGACTCGACTCTTAGACCTGTCGAGACCTGTATGTATTATGTACACACAGCTAATCCTTAAAACGGAGCTGCTCCGAAATGCAGAAGTTCATCCTCCTCAAAGTATAATACCTATATAGGCTTGCTCCCCTTTTGGCCGAGTCAAAGCCGAATGAATGTTTCGGAAATGGTCGTAGTCTCACCGAAGGCAAAATGAGAAAAAGGGAAAAACGCCCCGGCGATCACATCGCGACTGGTTAAACGACAAAAATTCTCGCGGAGAATGTTGTGTACGAGCAAATCGTGCAAGTTTCCATTTCTGTATATAGTCTTGGACGGCCCTATGATTGTTATTGGGGCAGTCGGCTGTCGGCTGCTCCGAGGCTGCGCAGATCGTCGGCGAGTTCGGCCATCGCTGTGTAGGGCGCGAATAAAAGTATTTGAATTATGTTAATGATGCGATTAGAGAATATTATAGAATGATTACGTGTCCATTACGCAACTCAATTAGCTTTTCAAAGTTCAAAGAAAACAGTGAAGACAAAGTCGTTTCCAGACTATCCTGCACAGTTTAGGGTTGCTAATATTATGATCTTTAAAATAAAGAATTATAGTTTTTTAATAATCAAGAAAATTAAAGATATATCTGATTCCCGACTCGCACTCCCCGACCACTCCGTGGAGGTGGCGAGAAATTTGTTGTCTTTAGATACACTTAATTATTTAATACTGTGTCCACTATTAGTTGCAGGTTAATCAACTTTAGTATTAGGTATAGAAATTTTATAACTCATTTTTATATTAGACTTCACATAGATACTTTTGGCTACACACATTTATTAAGTTATCAGATTTACAGTAAATATATTATTTAAAATTTCATTAAAAAATAAGGTTATCTAGTAATAACAATTTTTGACAAAACATCCCATTTTTTAGAACTTCAGTTTTTATTTTAAAATATTATTGTTGAATACATGAAAGGAACCCAAAAACAATGAATGTACACAAAAATTAAATTTATCTTGTATAAAACTAAAATTATATACGACACTAATGCAGATTGAGCATGTGTCAGGTATAGGTAAGGCAGAGAAAGCGTAATTTCTTTTCAGTAAGAGGACGTTGATTTAGTTTCGAAATGTCACCTACAAAATGTGAGACAACTTCAAACAGATTGTCTAGGCTGTCTATTTGAGAGTAAATTCACATTTCGTGCACTGTGATGTAAATAATTTCCTTCTTTATTTGCATTTGTGAGTAGAATTAAATGAAACACAATATATCGAAACCACATGCTATACAAAATGTAATTATTAAAAATTATCATAAATTATCATTAAGAGGCATAAATAACATGCATATTAAAAATTGAAAAACAAAGCTTTCACTTCAAAGGTCTTCAAACTAACGACCCTTCTAAAAATGTATAAAAAAAAATACATACAAAAAATGTACAACGCAAATAATCAATCAGTGAAGAGCGCAGACGTTAAAAAATAAGCTAACTTTATAAATAAAGTGAAGCGTTTCTTTTTCAATTTTTATTTAAAAAAATAAATTCGCCATCATACCACATCTTTATTTTGTTAACACATATTATAACGGTTCAGTTCGAATGTTTAACACTTCTCCATTTTCTCGAGGGAGCGCTAATGACTCCCTTACTGGAATGATGAATGGCAATGATTCTGCAAGAATCTTGTGCGTGACGATACATACATGAACGTAGAGCTAGAGTTCGGACTAGATGGGCGTTAATTAAACGTTGATCTCTCTTCGTCTTCGAACGATATTGGCCGACGTTATAATACGCTAAATAGGCTAAAAACCCCTGTCTCCCTATTAACAACAACAAATAATTTCATTAGGAGGCCTGGAGAGTCACATATGTCATTTCCTTTACCGGCACCTCAATATTTTCAACTGATTTTTTTTATAAATTAGCCGACATCTGTCAATTTAGCAACTCATACTGATCATTTCTTATGAACGAGATTAAATTAAAATTAATAAATAATCTACAGCAATCAATTTAAAAATCATATTTACGTCAATTGAATTCGCTATTGAAAAATAACGTCTTTAAAGCACAATAATCGCTATAAATTAATTATTAGCTCTCTCGCTCGTAAGAGAGGTCATTTTCACTATAGATTTTAAAGCAAAGAGTGAACCTTACTAATATAATAATATAACATTCTCAAAAACTCGGTAACAAAAATCACTGCACCTGTAAATTTCGTTTCCTCCAAATTATCGTTAAATAGCAAAAAAAGTTTCATTTTGAGTGATTAACAAACTAGAAGTGCCACTTAAACACATTTCAACTTCAAAATTGACATATAATTAGGTTTTCAATCACTTTTAGTCGCCTTGGTATCATTCTCATTAGGCTTCTCTTTCTCTTCCACTTTCTCCTTGTCTTCCATCTCTTCTTTCTTAGAAGCAGGCTTGTAGTTGAAGCCAGAACTAAAGGTATCCATTACTCTGCTTCGGAGCTTTTGTGGTATCACCATTATCGTTGTCGTCATGTTACCCAAAAATAGTACCAGGAACATCGCGCTTAGCACCGGAACATGCCAAGTCGCTTCCGGATGCCAGGTGAGCTTCAGAAGCGTGTAGGCATTGTAGAGCTGGAAGAAGTAGCCAAAGAAAAGGAAAGGCAAGAGGAAGGATAATCCTCGCCACATCCACGAATGAAAGCCTTCGATCGTGATGTCCATGTTGTGCCTTTCACCAAGCGCTTTGAGACGATAGAGCACACCGCGCTGATAACGGAATTGCAGATACTGAACTACACCTAAAGAAAAATCCAAATGTTTGTAAAAACCAATCTGCCAAGAATTTACGGAGTTTAAAAAAAAAATTATCTGCAAAATCTTATGTTTTTTAAACAGTGTTGATAAGTATATTGTACATTATTGTATTGATTGACTGTATTTAGATGGCAGAGAAGTTCAAAAAATTTTATCAGTGAATTAGCTGTTATATAAGTTTTAAACTCATGTGAGATAAATAATTTAGTGATTTGTAATCTGATCACAATCAAATAGGTTCTTAGGAAATAAAGTCCAGGGTATTTCATGCATGCTTGCACAATCACAATGTACCATAAAAAAAATAGCAGTTGATAATTATAAAACTTACTTATGTAAACATTAAACCACATGAATTGTCCTCGGAATGCATACCATGGCCCAGTATTTGGCCAGACTAATAGTACACCAGATACTACAGTAGAGAGGAAGTGGTGAAATCTCCACCAGCCTTTGATTCTTGAGCCATTAACTTTAAGTATGCTTTCTCGTATCGTCAGAGTACAATAATACCAGACTAGCAGAAACATGAAGCTCAGCTCCAAAGTTCTGCAATCCGATGATAATTATTAAAATTTAGAATACTCTTATAATTGTAAAATTTGTATGTAGAGTTTGTATTGTGATACTTGCCTGTAATTCGTAAATAAATTAATTACTGAGAGGATGAATCCAATCACAGATAAAACAAGCTTGAACTTTTCGTATTCATCTTTGTACTTAAATCTGCAACAAAGTCCATCAATTAATTTCGCAACACATTATCTAAGAGTGGGTGCATTTTTGAAGAGATTACAAAACATACTCACTTATCATTTTTGTTTAATATGGAGACATTGACGCTACCTAGTATTATAGAAAGATAAGTTCCATTTGCTTTAGGCAATGTTTGCTCCATCTCGTGAATCTGCAGCTCTCTCCTCTGCATATCTTTGTCCAACATTTGTCTGGTCTCGCTCGCATGCAGCCTGAGGTAGAACAAATAAAATTGATAAGTGATGCAAAACTCTTTGTGTCATCCAACTTCCTAACAACAGCAATAAAGCCTGCTTGCATTGACTCACTGTTTCAAAGACTTTTTTATGACCCCCATGCGATACTTCTGATGTGATATTCCGTTCTGGCATTTTTTCTGCAGCTCTCCCACCTCCTCCAATTTGGCCAAGTATGTTCTGTTTAGTGCCTATAAAAAGATAGAATCAGCATAAATCTCCATGAAGCGCACCTAGAACTACAGTGTTCGGAGAAAGAAAAAAATTAACGATGGGATCATAAAAACGGCGATCTCGAATCAAGAGCTGCCTCGCAACAGTCACATGAAAAAGGTGAAAGGTCGACGGTAAGGTTAGGTATTAACAAACAAATCGGGCAATATGAAGAGAGACAGAAAAAGATGCTTCTGGAAAAGACAACGACGACAATGACACTCGAGATTCCGATAGCCTCTTATCTCTCGAGGCTCTTCGGTACACCGAAATTTCGGCGACGAACGAAATACCTCTTTTTTTCACTCCGTAAAATCAGCTCTAATAAAAACCTAACCTAGAAGCCAGTAAGCATCGCGAAAAACTAGGCGAAATTCGCAATAACATCAGCTGAGTTTGAAGGCTCACCTCGAGTTCCTTGTAGTCATTCTGCAGGTCATTCCAGTCCTTGAGACAGCTCTCCACGTCGGTATTCATCTTTCAAATGATGTCGGCTGCCGTCTTTTCTCTCCCACGATCTCTCAAACCAACACAACGTCTCTGTGTCGCACCTCCGATCCGGAAAAAAATATAATCGCAGCGACGATAAAACACACACCACCAGCTTATAAAATACTTGTTCGCTTCGCGCAGGTGAGTATAGCGCGCGGCGACTATAACGATCCGGCGAGGAATGCGCGCGAAAAATGCAGCTGCTGTTCTCTGCTCTCTGCTGTGTCGTCGAGTACACTAAACACAACTCTACTAAAACAGGGGGAAAATCTGGCGCGGCGTATAGCTTTTCCGGCGGCGCTCGCGGCGCGAACTCGAAATAGCAGACACACACAGTCTGATGTGTAAGTTATTGCGTGTATTTTACACTGAAGAAAACTGAGAGATTCGCTCTGCCCGTTATTTATATGCGCGTCATATCTCTTGGCTTTTGACGATCATATCGATCGATGCCGACTATCGCGAAGCCTGCGGGGCCAAGTGTCGTTTTTGTATATATAGGCTGTATATATACATACGTGCAGATTTATATGTATATATATAGGTATAGCCCAGCTGCTGCACTCTCACTTTTGAATGTTTATATGATGGTACTTACGTGAAGTGTAAATAATATAATGGTCTCAGAAAGATCGAGGAGTCGGCATCTTTGATGTTTGATGCGCCCTCAGTGTGCGCTTGGTGACAATGCCGATTGTCGATATTACCGATTAAAATGATAATTATATACTTCACCTGAAAATTGGAATGTTTTTCAGATTTTATTTAATTATGTTAGAGAACGACATTTATAGATGATTATTCGAGAATTTAAGGTTCGCTGACATCCAGGTTTTCCAGGATTGGTAGATACCTACGTGTATGTAATTATGTATACATGATGTATGAATTGAAGAAAGGTACACGCTGCGGTTTATTTGATAAAATGATGATTATTTATCTAATCACGTGGCCTTGGTCGCGCGAATTGTAAATCTTCGCATACGTAATGGCAAGCGAATAATCGATTAATTGCAACATTTAAATGATTGATTCGCCAGGTGTGATTCGCTCATCATTCAAATCAATTAGTATATAAAAACTTTTATATTGCATAAATGTGATGTATTTACAAATTCTGGAAGTATATTATAAACAATCGAGTCAAACGCTGTAGTCGTCACTGGCAATATATTATAAATAAAATTTGAATTAAAATTTTTGGAATGCATTCGAGCTTCTTAAAATAGATTGTTGAGGATATTAATAGATAATGCAAATCAGGCAGCTATTTAAGCGACGGGTCCGAAAATGACCCATAATAGCTTATCTCACCCAGTCGATTTATTTTATTTTATTCTGTAACATATACGGCGACCTTTTTTAAAATTAAAAAAAATACTTTCACTGATAACAAATCTTTCTATATCTTGTGAAAATACTCGTTAACATATTCATTTTCAAAGCGTCTATACAAACAATGAGTATTATAGGTATGCATAATTGAGCCTATTTATCCTCAAGCGATACATTGATATATAATTATAGATACTTCATCATAAAAGTGTATATAACCGAGAGATTGACAAATGACAACTGAGTCAACTGAATAACGGGAAAAAGTATTATAGTTTCTCCATAAGTGGAAAACCACTAAGTATATACATAGCATATATACATTACGGCCTCTAAAAGTCGCATTAGCAGCGCGTGTCCGTCTCGAGGTCGTCGCCGAATTATTTTGGAGTTAGATTTTATAATTCTTACACACGACGAGCTCCATCAAGGCCCCCCCCGTCGGTTGCAAGGATTAAAGGACACGTTTGGGCGATTCGTTTCTTCTTCTTTTTTTCTTTCGATGCCGGTTTTTTTCTACGGGTTATTTGCTGGAGAAGTGGTTTTGAATACAAGCGTTATGGGCGGTGTAATTTTATTTGAATTTTTAATCGTCACGATAACGATGACACGTTGATATTTCGGGTACTTTTTGGATCATATATAAAAGTACTGTATATCTGTACGTCGTTATTTTTAATGCGTTTGTTCATAATTTTACAAAAAGGGTATTAATAGGTTTTCTGGCGAAAAAGGTGCTTGTGAAAAAAAAACAAGAACTTAATTTCGCAAATTTTTGTGAATTCGGACTTTTTTCACGATTTTTCACACTAAATCACAACAAAAATCACAAAAAGCTCGAAAAATAATTATCAGTGTAACTGTATAAAATCCATGTAAGTGTACATTGATAATGGTTCATTGAGATATTTTATAGCTTTCTGTGAATGTTTGTAAGTTTGTCTGACTATAGTTGTGATTTTTCGATAAATATCTTGAAAAAAAGTTCGAATACTGACAATAAATCACAATTTTTACCGAAAAAGCACAACGTTTCACAAAAATTCGCGAAAGTCTTTTCACAAATAAATTTTCTGCCAGAGATTCATTTCACATCGAGTATATGGTAAAATATGTTTCACCGTGTATCCAGAACTGTTATAAATGAACAATGATAAATCGTTGCTTAAATTTCTAATGATATATGACACACTTTAATTTTCACGTATGCATCAGTCGTGTCTCAAAAAAACCAGTCTGAATTTGAAACTAGTTACAACGTCAAGGTGATCAGCCTCACTAGGAAGAAATAATTTATGCTCCAGAAAATAAGATTAATACATACGTAAGGGGAAAGAATTAGATAAAGTATAATACACCGGAGATCGACTGATTTACACAAATGAATAATAGAATTCTGCATGAAGAACAATTAATTACGACTTATATTTTATATTTTGGTAAATTAGTTTGCATTTTTGAACATTACATAAATTTAATCCTTAAATAATTTTGAAAAAGTTTCACTTTAGCTGATATCGTGACAGAAAGACTATATTCATAATATGAGCTACTTTTCTCCGTTGGCCTAGCAGTTTCGTTTTGCTCGGCATCTCTCATTACTTCGCGTTTTTCTAGACTTGGCACGTCGACGCGGCACGTGCTTTCTCCTTTCTTCCAGTTGCTTAATTTTTAATTGGTCACTGCATAACTCTGTCATCAAATGAGTTATTTTCAGACATGTTAAACAGTCAACTCTCACTAATAAAATGTATTTTTTTAAAACGCAACATTTAACTGCAAAATACACAAGCACCCACCAACCACGCATAGATATCTCTCTCCTATCGCTCGTTCACCTAAATAAAAAAAGAGAAACATCCTCATTGCTCCGCTCTCCTCCTCTGCATCAGAGGACATCGGTCCGGAAGGCAAGAACCTCGAGGTCGACCCTGACCGTGAGCAACTCCAAACGTCGTGCTGCGATAGAAAGGGAACCCCTCTCCTTTCTCCTTCTTCTTCTTCTTCTTCTTCTTCTTCTTCTCTCGCTCCCTCTCCGCGAACGCGCATACGTTTGTCGCTCTGTGTACATAATACTATATACAGCCGGTCGCATCACAGTGTCTCTTGGTGGCGCGTGGGAGAAAGAGCAGAGATCTTGGGATCGCTTGAAAATATTCCTCGAGGGATGCGTCCACCCCCTGTCGAATCTTGAAAAATTCGCCTGTTTTGAAGCAACTGCTGATGGTACATGTCGCAAAACGAGGAAGTGTATTATAAAAGTGATCGGTGCGCAGCGATATGTGTAGTTTGAAGTTGCCAAAGTGCTGGCCCAACGCTTAAAGGTAATTAATTATACGCACAGTACACAATATACACTAAGCAAGAATCTCAATACCGATCAACCGAAAAATCGTTCGAATAATATTATTGTATACAATTCAGCACAGATAGAAACAAACTTTTATACACATAAACTTCAAAGAAGAACCTCTCGCGCAATTACTTCATTCCAGGAATATCTCGACGAAGATATTCGGCCTGACTTGAATTATATAAGACACACACATGCGGCGCTCTGCAACAAGTTCAAAGAAGCGCGCGCGCCAAGCGCGTTCTTCTTCTTCAGCTATTCCCACGGGACTTCCTCTCTTCCTCGAGATTGCGCGTGCGCGGAAATCATCATAACGGCCCTCGCGATCTTAAAGCGCGAGTCCGCACACCTCAAACGGGATCAAAAGCCGATTCCCACACGAGGATCGGCAAGGCTCTTTTTGCACAGCACTTTATAATACTGACTCTACTGTCTCGTGAATTTATAATGCCAGCATTGTTCATATGAGATAAGCCTTTTTTTGCTCGTGTTTTTGGCTTGATGTGGATGTAATTTGAGTAATAGTAGGTAGTATATACCGTTAAATTTCGTTTCTCTAGACTGTTGCTTTTCGTTTTCAAGCTACTCGTTGGCGATTTTTTTGATTGGGATAAAGAAAATATATAATTAAGATTATTAAAATATATGGCATACAAAAATTTAAATATTTTTCATGTGCGTATATAAGATACGTTACACACATACCGCGCACTCGAGGAAACAAATTTAAGTGCTTCGCTTTCTTCAATGCAAAACCATTGTTACGTGCAACTGTTGGCCTGACCACAATAGAAAATTCGAGACGCGAAACGTGAGTATCTTCCGGTCGGAATCAAACGTTTCAGCACTTTTGCCGTTTTATTTTTTCTTTTACGTGTAATTCGAACAATGAACAAAATATTATTAGTCGTAAAATACGAGAAACTCGCGTCGTTTGCCATTTTCATCAAATTTAGCGCACTCGACGAAACAAAGTGTTCAAATAATTCGTATCTATAACATTTCGTATAATTATTGATAGGAATAACTGTACAAGATACATGTGTATATACAAACAGCTATTATCATAACAATGGCTTAGAAGCATTTATAAATGTTTATGTATCTTCTCTATATACTACACCGAAAATTCGCGTACAATAGCAGTTCAGCGAGGTCTCTCTCGGTAGTCTCTCGGTGTCATACAACTGTCTGTGGGTTAAATAAACTTGCGTCAATTTAAAATTCGATACCTTTCTTTATCTATATGACGCAGTCTCCACATAGATTTTAATACAAACTAATGTACTCTGAAAATATTTGTAGAATCATAAGTGCAGACTCGAACGACAACATCGTCTCAACGTATATATATATCTGTGGATAACTTTTACGCAATACCGGAGAAAAAGTATCGATTAATTATATATCGGGAGAACCTGTAATATGCACGAAATTGTGTTTATTTTAAGACGCGAACGCAGCTTATAAGTTTATCGAAAAAAAAATTATAAAGAAACTCGGCTGACGTGTCAGCTGCGAGAGAAAGAGAGAGAAAACCCGTTTGCAATAGTCATCGGGCTTACATTTTTCAAAGCAACGTTAGCATGCCGGCGAGAGCTCGGACACTTCTTATATACATATAATACTGTTAATAGGTGACTGACCGAAATCACCTTAGCTCACTCAGCGATGTCGCGTGTGTAAAGGTATTCTATCAAATGTATAGCATCATCCTAAAAAAAAAAGAAAATTTCATTTAAATCCATTACGCTAAACGTAAAGCGCACGTTAACATTTCGTCTCTCTCACATATGCGCAGCAGCACCGAATATCTGCATCAGTAGGTTGGACCTTTTTGCCGATGCATCAGGCGTCGCAATAATTCTCTGCAGTCGCGCGGACGACTTCACGATAAGAAGATGCACAACAGAAAACCGGAGACACGCTCGCGATTACGGAATATTAGTCGCACCTTCGCTTTCTTCTGTCAGCTCGTCTAGGTGAGTGTTTCCTGCGCGAGTTGAACATCATCAAATTGCAAAATCATTTTCTGTAAAAATCAATTTTTATCTTATCGTTAAACATACACTGCAGTATCCAATCAATTATGCTAAGAATATATGTAACATGAGTTTGATAAACGATACACATCGTTCTCACGCTTTTATACTTTTTCCAGTAAGAACATAGCGATGCAGCGAATCTCAAAATTGTACCTATCACTGGCGAACCGAGCAGTGGCATCTTCCTTTGCAGAGATGCCTGACTGCAGGGGTTTACCAGTGGTTGGCGCCATCAGTTCGTTGGTGGAATCGGATCGAGGTAAACTACTACATGTATATATCGACAAGATGCACAGGAAACATGGACCGATATTTAGAGGAAGAGTTGGTCCTACGAAAGCCATATTCGTTAGTTCGACGGATGCTATTAGAGAAGTTTTTAGACTGGAAGGACCTACGCCCCAACACTTTGTACCGGACGCTTGGCTGATGTATAACAAGATAAGGAATAAGAAGAGGGGGTTGCTTTTCATGTGAGGATTCAATTTTCTTTCTGTGTATTTGTATTCTGTGAAGTGATCTAATTTCCTTTTTTTTTAACTGAAAACACGCTATTATTACAACTAATTGAAAAAAATTCAGAAAAAAGCACAGCTGGAAGTAGCAGTTCCAACAGTTACTATCGCCCAGTTCTCGTGTTGTTAGCTCGATAAAGCAACAGATAATAGGAATTCCGAAAATGTTTGCCGAGTGACGAAAATAAAAAAATCATCAATTTTTCCTACATCGCAACTTTCTTACACACATTTATGAAGATAAACAGTGACTCGACTATACAAATGTATAATTGTACAGACTAGCTTAGATAAAAATAGCACCTCCGATTATGAAACAAAGCTCATGTTATCGTTTCACGAAAGCTCGAAATCTTTTTAAAGCCGAGTTACAAGCAGAACATGTGCGTTGATTTCAATCTGCCAATTAAGAGAGCTCGCGTGGCAGTGTTGCATATTATAATGTAGAAAGCCTCTTGTTATTGGGTGTATTCACTTATCGCTTCAATTGAGCTTTATTCCTGCGCACGGCATATGGTCGGTAAATGCATACATCGAGAGGGTAACTGACCGCGTTATCGCTGCTTTTGCGTCAGCGAAAGTGAATCACTATTATTTTCAAAGATGAATTTCGTTTGTTTACGACTTATTTATAGAATATGCATGAATTATTGAGGAACGATCAGACATGCGGATGAAAGTTTCGGAGACTTGAAATATGAACGAGGTGTCTATATTTTCTTTCAGGGACGGTCAGGAGTGGCTGCACTACAGGCGGATACTGAATAAAATAATGCTTGCACCAGACTCGGCCAATTCGATGAGCAAACCGTGTCAGGAAGCTGCGGTGGATCTCGCTGAAAAATGGCAAGCTTACACGAATAACGACCGGGTTGTGCCGGATCTCGAGAATCAATTGTACCAGTGGTCGATTGAAGGTATAATTATTATGCTAGCTGCATTTATCACAATTTACAAATAGAAATATTGATTTTTATACGATCAGTCATAAAAATTAAAGAACGTAATATTCTTTCATAAAAAAATGATAAAAAAAAATGTCAACACACCTCCAACAGTCCTCCTAGCAACACTAGTCGGTTCAGCCTGGCCCTCCTACCGCCGGAGCATCCTGAACGAGCTCGTAGTCCTCTCGCGGAGTCTCAGCCGAATCTTCGAGTACTCGGTGCACCTGTCGAGCGTCTCAGCTCGTCTTGCGATGCTATTACGGATGCCCTCCTGGACAGGTTTCGTAACAACAGCCGACTACGCTCTGGACACCGTCGGTCGGTTCGTCGACGAAATGGAAAAACTCGAAAACGCCGAAGACGGTCTACTCGGAGCGATGTTGCAAAACGGCATCGATAGCGAGAAACTCCAAAGGATCTGCGTCGACCTCATCCTCGCTGCCGGTGACACTGTGGGTGACAAATTCAAATTTAAAAATCACGATCCAGTTCAAAGATAAGAAAATAATTAATCATTACCTTCAGACAGCCTACTCGATGCAGTGGCTCCTGTATCTGATGGCCAGCAACCCGTCCATTCAAGAAACCATCCGTCAGTCTCTTCTCGAACTCGACCAAGTGGACGTACTTCGCGACGCTCTTCTCAAGGGTGCGATCAAGGAGTCGTTACGACTCTACCCAACCGCGCCGTTTCTCACGCGAATCCTACCGCAAGACACTCTTCTCGCTGGTTATCCCGCTTGCAAGGGCGTAAGTATAATAATCCTTTCGACACGCCTTTCTCTCTCTCTCTTAAATCGATTCTTCTCAGGAGAATGTAGGTGCCTTTGTTGTGAAATAAATCCTCGTCGATCATTGCAGGAATTGGTGGTCATCTCGCTTTACTCGTGCGGCAGAGACGAGGCCAACTTTCCGAGAGCTGATGAGTTTCTTCCGCAGAGATGGCTGAGAAACGAGAAAGGAGAATTCCAAGGGGTGATCAATCCGAATGCCACGCTGCCTTTCGCTATGGGCGCGAGAAGCTGCATTGGAAGGAAACTCGCTGAAGTGCAGATGTCACTTACTATGGCTGAGGTGAGTGATGGACTTGAATTTTTCTCTTCTTATTGTGGAACTGTGATGTCATACTGAAATTTCAATTCGTTCGTGGGTGATAGTTGCTGAGGAAGTTCAAGATCGACTGTCTGAACAAAAATGAAGTCAGGATGAAGCTGAGATTGATATCTGCACCGTCGGAACCGTTGCAACTGCAGCTTACGCCCCGGAGTTGATGATGATAGTTTAATTCGATTGTTAATATTAGATATTGTACATATGTGCCTTGATGGAACTGACGATTTTTAACTGTTCTTTTAACAGCGTGAATTCGATTTTATACTTTTGATATAATTCACATTTTTTTAGAAGAGTATTCGTGAGTACCTACGTTATAGTTATACACAGCAAGTTCAAATTAGGTGTACATTACATATACCTTTGCCGCTAATTTATTTTGTAATTTTGTTAAGTTTTCAATGAAACTATATTATTATTGGTACAAAACGTATTTTTAACAGTCTGATTAGCGGCGATACGAGTACAAGACGACACGTGCAATACAGGAAGGAATTGAATGAAAACAAATACATTAATATTTTAATCGTTTACTTACTTATATATCGCATGTATAATACAATTTCAGGTAAATAAAAAATTATCTTAAAATCGCAACGTAAAAATGCAACGTAAATAATTTTTAACCTTGTTATTTATATATTTATATGTGTACCGCTAAAACAAAGAGATGTAAAAATTGCTGTCCCTGTAGGATTTCAATAACTGTATTAGAGAATATTCTCAAAACAGTTCGTTTACGCCGTCAGCGAAAGATATATCATTCAGTTGTTTAAAATCCTATATTGATCGTTATTATTATGTATATATAACGACGCTCTTAGAAATTACATAATACAAAGTTTTCAAAACAAGTTTTTTTAATGATTAAGCTCATTTTGCAATAACAATTCTAGAGCGTCTTGCGCAGTAAAAAAAAGTACTCGAAGATATATCTGATATATCTTTTCATCGAGCGTATGGTGATTGCTAATCTCACATTATAGTTATTTACACGATTGATTCGATCTATATGATTCACAATTAGAACAAATTAGTTTCAGGTGCCTTATTTGGATAACAATTTTCCGAAATTTTAATCTAAAAACTATTTTTGATCTTTAGTTTAAAACTGTAACAATAATTCATCACGATTCGTAGATAATTAAAACAAGAATGATATAACTATTAGACTGTAAAAGTCGCATATTATTTAAATTTAAAAGCATCGCAAAAAATTATTCATAATGGTTACGGTATTGCTTATTACAGAAAATCGTGCAAAAATGTACCATCTCAGATGACAGCCAAGTTTCGAATGTTTAAAACTAGGCAAAATAATTCTTACACGTATTTCAATTGCTTCAAGTATACGTTAATATTTTAAAAATTTAATTTTTTCTAATCTGCATATGAATTTTAGTATTACATCATTGTACATTAATATATGTATAACATTACGGTTTTAAATTTAAATAATACGTATTCATTTAATTATAATAGATAACAGCCTCAACGCAATATGAATTAATAAAAATAATCAATTTTAATTAATAAGATGCAAAATATTAACAACTGTTGTGATCAATATGATTTGAAAGACCATAAATGAACATGAAAACCAAAATAAAACTGGTTATATAAGAAGAATGAGTATATTCTTTTGAAACTTGTATACGTTATAAATGTAAATGCTCATTAGCTGCATTAGAGTAAGTGAGATATAGCCTGAACAATGTAATCCATAAATTTTATATTAAAAATTTTTCTCCTCATATAATTTTATGTACAATTACAGTAAAATATCGATAAAAATGTTGATAAATTTTATGAAGGAAAGGCAATGAACTACATTTTAGATTAATATTTATAAAAATCTTTGAGTTTAATTGAAAAAAATATAACGTTTATTCCAAAGTTCATGTTTTTATATTCTTCCAAATGACATTGTTATAAATGTTTATTAGGTCCCTCCCTAGACATCTATGTAATACCAATGTATACAAGTAAACGAGCTCGCTTTAATGCATTCTACAAAATAAAATTTAAGTGCAAACCATCCGTGCAAAGGTCGTTACAATTTTTCTTGTTTACTATATATACATCTACATAACATATAGTTTCCCATGGAGGAACCTTAAACGCACCGGGAAAAATGCTTTATTAAACATTGACAGATTGTATGTCTTTGCAATCACAAGTACCTCGTTAAATAGATAAAAATTGTTGCTTGACTTTGTAAAAGTTTTCCACATTTTTCTTAGTGCCTTAACTCTTCTTTAAGAAGTTTCTGAATGCAGACCGCTGTAAATTGTTTGAAATTGCGAAACTCTAAATTCGAATGAATTTCGAATTTCAACAAGCTAATTACAATAAAAAATCGTTTTTATACAATGTCTATACAAAGACATTCAGTTCAAATTTAAGTTTCGCGATTCATGTTTTAATCCTATAAAAAATAAATTGATATTACTATACACGGAAACTCCGATTAGTAAAATCATGCGTAATGTTACATATGCTTCCATGCACCTTTTGAAAATTTGCGTGAGCATAGTAAAGTAAGTAAACCATGTCAAAAAACTAGCTTGATGGTTTTTCGAACACGGTTTTCACCCAGTTTTAACTCGATTCGTCCTACATTATTCACTACTTCACGATTGTGATTTAACACGCCTTAAGAATAAAAAAATAATGAAAAAGGCTTCCAGCGCTTTTAAAGAATATTCGGCATCAAAATAAAAAACGAAATTCAAAGAAATTTACTTGAAAACCCTTGCTACGAAAATTATACTGCTCATCAAAAAGAGATACAGAAAACATCGCACTCGCCCCTGTAATAAAAAAGAAAGCTTGCTCAGCGTTGAGCGAGTACACCGGTAATGATGTCCCTGACCTCGTCGAGGAACTCCTTGAAGCTGTCACTGGTGGCAAAATCAGCAAAGGCCCGAACGCGCTCAGACCTCGTCATCTTAGTCGTGAGGAAACTCTTGACGCAGCAGACTTTGAGCTCGTGGCAGTCGTTGTTGCGAGCCCAGGACCAAGCTCTGCAGAAATTCTCGTGGTTCAGCTTGGATATTGAGCTCTCGGTGAGCAACTCGGAGACGTCGGCCATAAGAAACTTGTCTGCTAGCAGTACAGCATCCAATAGCGATTCGATTGTTCGATTTTGGAATGCTGAACCATTTGCCGCAAGTAACAGAGTGTTAAGGCCCTCTTTTGAAGTGTTTTTGAGCTTGACGCGTCTTTTGCCAGACTCCGAGAAGCTACCCTCTAGCATAGCTGAGAACGCATCCGAGCGTTGACATAGCACTCGTCGGCAGGCATCCACCGTTGTACCGTCATCAAGTTCGAACGTTACTGTAGACGGTTTTGTGTGACTCTCCATACCGCACCCCTAAAATATTTTTCAATTCAGAATATTTTATACAACGAATAATTTATAGAATGAAGTTATAAAATAAAAATTTACCATGGTAGACAGTAAGCAGCTATCAATAGGCTGATTTTTATCTAAAACATCGGGCCGCACATCCAGCGAGTCAGCCAATTGGCAGATCGACCAGATGGCTTCCTTGTACAGGGTATGCTCACTATTTGACAGGATATCGAATATAAGAGGTAAACCCCCGTGGTTTTTGAGCAGGCAGCGTAACAACTCCTTGGATTTTATAAGAAACGGTATGGAGACAGCGATGACAAAGCGATGAGACTCCTGACCACGTAGTAGAATAGACTGTAACTCACCAACAGCACCGCCCGTTTCCGCCAAGGCACACATGTGCCGCGTGTATTGCTCCGAGCCGCTCAGGTTCTGAACCTCAAAGACGAAGCCTTGTTTGATTAGCGGCATAAGATAGGCTTGGTTTCTAAGAAAATCATGAAGTATGAATTAATATTATTTCATAGAGGTAAGAGATTCATGTGTAATAGAACTACTTACTTGACAATTCTGCTAAGTATCCGCGAGGCTTTCGGGTTTTTCGCGCAATTAATATAAGTGGCAAGGGGTCCTATTATTGCTGGATCGGCGAGCCTATCGATCGGATCGTCCGAATAACTTAGCCTGCTCAACAATACAAGTGTCCATGCGTTGACGTGTTTGTTGAATTCGGTTTTCGATGCCTTTCCGCAATCCTGAGTTTCCTCCAGTTCTATCGTCGTTGAATTGAAACTCTTTAACGATTCAATTTCTTCTTGTGGTTCTGCAATAACATTGTGATTATGAACCAATGTATTTTATATCGTGATTAAATAAATGCATATCAATTTCATACCATCTTCGGCCCACTCGTTATCGCTACAAACAGGACTGTAATTATCTTCCCCGTTCTCATCGTCGTCGGAGTTTTCTATGTCGTCGAACAACTTCATTGGGGGTGTGCCAGGTGGAGTAGACGATCCACTACGTACACTACTGGGACTCCAATAGTCTTGCTGATTATCCAGACTAAATCTATAAAAATAAAATCTGTATCGTTAATTTTACGAATTTGTTGTTATGAAAATTTTCAAAAACCCATAGTCACACAAACTCACCTCCCAGAATTCGTCCTGTTGTATTTCACATCGACTTTCCTGTATGGCGATCGATCTCCCGAGCGTTTTCTGGGCACCGATATCTCTTCTGACTCGACTGGTGTCTCGATGGCCATCCTCTGCAATTTGTTCGTCAGTATGTCGAGAAGACCGTTTTTCACCATTACCAGGATACTCTCGTCGTCGTACATGAACTGGGCAAGAGCGTGCAGCAACACCGGATGGTACTTTTCGTTCTGCTCCTTTTTCAGAAGATCCAACATTACCTGGATACCGGAACAGTAACGGATTCGTATACGATTGACCGCCTCACGGCAGAATAAACAAAGACTAGCTATGATTTCATTGTAGTAAAAAGAACAGTTCTCCGCGAGCCTGACGGTGACTTCGACGGCTTCGCATTCACCGAGAGCAGGTCGACACTCTGGTATCATGGCCAGACTATACACACATTTTATGGCCAATTTATTTTGCGCTTCGTAAAACGAGACAAGAGTCTTGAAGCCCTCCTGCTCTTTTTCTCCTAACATTTGACTGGCACACTCGTAATTAGAGCCGACCAGGAATGCACACATGGCTTTCAAGCAGGTTTCAGCCAGGTCAACATATTTCACTTCACATGATTTTTTGCCAGCATCGATGAAGATTGCTGTGATTGCTTTGATGATATCGCTTTCAATGATTTTCCTTCTGCTACCATCGTACACACTCCAGATGTTTCTGAAAAGAAAATAAATAATTAGTTTAGCATAAAAATGGTTTTTATTAAGGAAAATAAATTATTATTACCTAACAGCTCTAATAGCCATCAAGTAAGTTTGGACGTTAGCTTTATTTTTCAAGATTTCATGCAATGCTGGAACCACTCCTGCGTCATAAAAGGCCTTGGCATGCCAACTGCAGTCTGAAAGATTTCCAATGAGTCTGTAAGCTCGACAGTGCAGATTGTCGCTCATTTTCAAATTTTTCACTATCCATATTGTGTTGGAAGTGATTTTTGTATCCCGCACCTGCAACAGAACCCATTCAATATATAAAATAGATATCATCGACTCAACGATGTTGACATTTTTTTATTTGTCCGCAAAGAAACAAAATATCGAATAAACATTCAGAAATTGGCCACTGCCAACAAGTTATACAAGAATGCAGGCTGTGTTTGTACCACTAATAGCTTGATGACATAATCAAGCAGAGTGTGCATATATGTACAACAACAATGGCACAGCACAATTGCTTTGTGCCTTAAGTGTGGCTATCTCCGAAGAGAGGAAACTTGCTGTGCGAACAGTTGAAGTTCTGGCCTACCTGCTGCCTCCCGTCCGAGTTCATGCATACGTCTGCGAGTATGCTGAGCGAGGCATTCATGATCTTGAGATCCTGGAAGCGCAGCAGCTGCACCAGGAGATCTAGGCCTCCAGCCTTGACGAAGCGCTTGCAGCATTGCGAGTCTCCCTTGAGTCGCGTCAGGCAGCCGAGTATGTGGGTTTTGGAGTTGGCGTTCACGTGTTTTTTTAGCTCAACCAGCGTGTGACTGTCCGCCTTTTCGAACTCGGAGGACATTTCCTGCGACGGACATCGATAAATGGAAAAGAATCCCGATTAATCGACTACTAACATAACCTCAAAAAACGAACAGCTGACGCGATTGACAGGCGTTAGGGCGTTACTACTATACATGCGCAGCGCAGTCGCGGCCCAACCATCGAGAAAACACGCAGTGCGCGCGCCTGTTCGTGTATCGTGTGTATAATACCTAAATATAGGTATATAAATATATATTAATAGGTATATATCGCGAGTTCTCTACTACTGGACTACTGCAGAGTTAGCGTGAACAAAAGCATAAATTATAAATTTTTTTTTTCTTTCTAAAGGTAAGTAGAAAAGTAGGTACTGACTCCAGTCCACGTTCTCGAATTATGAGTTTGAGGGCACCAGTACGTTTGCAAAGATATGAAATTTTTACTTTGAACAGAACCAAATAAAAGGAAATATATAGTTGGTGCCTTAGTTGGGCGGGATGTTCGATTACGTTTAGATTAGGTTTGTAATTTTATTATAATATGAAATAAGGATGTTTTTTTTACAAAATTTCAAAAAATGTGATAAATGTTATATATTTATTACATACATTTCCCAGCTGCACAAACTGTACAAAAGATATGCAGTTTGGTTTTTATAAAGTTTGTTAATAAGTATAAATTTTTCGTATAAAATAATTATTTGCTATAAAATAATATAAATTTTCGTAACATGCAAAATTTCGAATATTTTTCATCTAGAATCTACAACTAAAATTAATTTTTTTTTTTGATTCTACACTTAATCTACTGGAAGAACTGGACAGTACAAATCTATGATCGTCTTATCTTGTGAATTAAAAAATTACCGCATTGAGATGATCTGCACGACTTTGTAAAAAATACCCTATACGCTCGTGACTTGTTACGAATAAATTTTACAGTATTTAAATGCCTAAAAAATACTCTCTTGGCAAAGTCAGTACAGTCAAACTCTTAGAGTCTTCAGTGACTTATAGAATCTATCAGTTCCTTGCTACGCCCGGAATAATTGTTACCGTCCTACAATATAATATTAATCTATAAATAATCTTCTTTATGGAACTATAAAAGTTACTGTAGTATTTACTTTGTTAGTTTCTAAAGCTTGGTGGAAAAAACTCTTTGAGACATTGACTTTCGACTTGCCTAATATTCTTAAATGTATTTGACTTGCAGAGGATAATTTGATCGAAGATCAATAATTATACAACTAACGCAGAATAAGAAAAAGTTCCAACGAAATTTTTCCACCAAGAAATCTTATCAGTCGATAAAATTCCCAAAGAAATACGTATGTATAGTTAGTAGTTAGTTGTACGACTCCACCTCTGTTTATGGAAACAAACTTGAGGTAAAATGTAAAGGCATCTGTCATTAGGAAATTTCATTGAAAACAATAAAGTTAATTGACATTTCTGAACTTTCAACTTAAATTAGTTATTGAATCATAGATACTTTCAATAATAAAGCAGATATACGGAAGACGTTCAAATTTCAGTATTTTATAAACGATAAATTGACGATTTATCAATTTTTAAGCTTCTGTCTTAAAGACAAATGATTGCTTATTATTTCCTCTTTTCTAAATGATTACTTTATCTTCAACCGACTGATCCTACAATTTAGTAGCTTTATAGAATCAATGTCAATTGTACATAAATTAAGGAAGAAATAATTAAAAAAAAAAAAACTATTCATTATAAAGCCAATGGTATTTCATAACGTGTAAGGAAATTCGAGCGAAGCGTAATTACACTAAATTATATTGTACACAGTTTATAACTTTATAGGGTAATCTCATAATATAACACTTGATATTGTACAGAGTTCTAAAAACGTGTTTCTCCACTAATGCCAATCATTGCTGCTACTTTCAACGTTACAAATTTTAATGAAAAAATTAGCGTTATTAAGGTAGTTTTGAATATTATCTATAAACCTGAAATTAAATCAATGACTAGATACGATTTTCGTAAGTAATATAATTATTTAAACACTTGAATAAGGCTTCGAATTTACGCTCGAACTTCCGTTACAAGTCGATGTGAAAATAAAGAACAAAATATAAAATAACAATTGATGACAGAAGTAAATAAATACTCTCTAGCCTCTGGCTTATTCATTCTCTTGCAAGATAAAAACAACTTCTGTAAAAGTATAACCAATTTCAAAAACATTTTAATGCCCGAAGGTATTTTATGCCAAAGACTCATTCATGCGATTTCTTTTACTAGATAATTCAAATGATCGGATTCAATGAAATAGTCTAATATAGGCACGCTAATGCAATTCCTGATAGAGCGGAGTAGGTGACACAGAGTAGCCGTCTGACACTCCCTGTGCGGCCAATTCTGTAAGCGTACGCTCTAGATACATAACGTCGGGATAACCGTGACCGGAGGTAGACGGTCCGAGTTCGGTCTTGTGGTGTATCCCGTTCCAAGTGACGACGTCCTCGCGACCCGTCGTCACTGATCGTCCGATCGTGAAAATCAGTCTTCGTTCAAAGGCAATTTGAAGCAGTCTTAAAACTCGCCGACCGAGGTCATTGTCGGGCAAGTAACAGACTCGTGGAAAGCCTACTGCATAGTAGGTCTGACCAGGATGAGGGTGCTCGGGTCCCTGGATTCCCGATGGAATGCTAAAGAACGAAAAATCGTACATGTATTAATTAATATTATTGCAACAGTCAATAGTTCGATAATTCATGTTTGCAAAAACGTTATCTTACTCATAAGTTATTTGAATCGTTTTTGTATTTGGAAAACCAGGCAAACACCTGGGCAATCTTGTCCAATTCATCGAGCCTGGCGGTTGATTGCCTCGTTTTTCTCCATAAATCATACGACACACCGGACACTGTATATACATGGGATGACGTTGCGAACTCAGCATTGCGTTTAGACAAGCTAAATGCAATCTGTGTCTACATCGTGTCAATTCAACCGTTAAAGGCTCTGGAGTTCCTAAACATACAGGGCAAGAATCTGTACCGTCGCTTTCGACTACTTTCACGTAATGCGATATTACGTCCGAAGCTACGTCCACCCCTACAAATAGAAGACAGTTTTTACAATAAAGTCAAAATTGCAATTGGAATGCGAATTTGTATATTTTATTACTGACCCACTACAGAATCTTTAAAAGCGTCATCGCTACCCATACTGCTATCCAGCAAATCTATCGGATTCTCGTGACTCAAATATGTTGAAACTGTATCAACACTAGGCCTTCTTCCACTTTTTGTACTGCTTGAGTCGGCATCCAAAACAGTGTCCCATGTTCTTCTCTTTTGCGAAGTTTGGATTGTATTAGTGTCAGCGCTATTATGATGATCTATGGCATGCTTATTACTGAATATATTGAAATTGCTCAAAATAACGCGAGCAATATTCGACGAACCATTTTCTCCGTTCTTATTCTGGTGTGAACAAAATAGATAAATTACAAACAATGACAAACGAATATAGTCTAATGATAATTCAGGATTTACAAAAATACCTTTTTACTATTTTTCTTTGGATTGTTACTTGGTGGTTTCTTATGCATTGCCTTTGTGCTGGCAGTTTTGGCAGCTGTAGAGGTAGTTCTTCTTCCTGGTTGCAGTTCATCCAATGTAACTTTGACCAATGGATATGGTGCTTGCTGAATTCTCCTGATAGGCCTGACATAGCCAGTACAACAGCGAACTTGTGTCAAATTGCAAAAATTAATGATGTATGGAAAACCTAAATAAGTTTTGGAAACATCTATGGTCTTGTCACCCTAGAACGAAAATGATGAATTTTTCATTCATGCAATCAATGTGAAATATAAAATCAATTTTGTTGAGGAACTTACCCTTGCCCAAGCTTCCTCAATCAAGCATTGCACTTCCATGTCATAAGTGTGCCAATCATCTGTATCTCCTGCCCACTCCCATTTGGCACCTTTACCTGCTGGTGATCCAGGGAGGTAGAACATTCGCCTGACTCCATGAGTCTCATCACCATCTTCGGTACATTGTGTTTTTGTTTTGAGATTGATGTAATACCTAGTGCAAAAATAGCTGCTTGCCGATCATGTTTGATGGACAGTAGCAAGTTCAAATTTCATTTAATTAGTTTTCACAATTTATTAGTTCACATTGTTATATGGTGTTAATAAAACACAAACCAATCAATCGGTACAAAGCAAATGTTAGAACAACTTGTTACTACATTTAAATATAACAAATAAATACGTTTTTAAAATAATTTTCTAAAAATTTGTAAGTATGCATGAGAAAATTAAAATGGAAAAAAAAATTCGCGCACATTACACGACCGACATTTTTTTATAAGTATCGCACGCTTTAAAAAGAAACCATAAAACCGTATCGCTTCCGAAATTCCCGATGATCATATTTTCCCGACGTCTCGAATTTCCAAGCGTGAGAGTTCGGATCGTGTATCAAAGTGCAGCAGCGTGAGAGACACATTTTCAGAATATTCGACATACCAACGCGAAAAATGCTTCGAATACGAAAAGCAATGACAGAGTCGAGTTAAATGATTATTATGTAAATTTTCAAACTGCAAAAGTACTTATTGAAAATATTTAATTTATTTAGTTTGAAAACATCAATCTACAATAACACAAATAAGCGGACACATTTTAAACATATCAACTATAATATTCTTGTGTCAACCAATTGACGCCATTGAGTCTTGATAACAGTTTTATTTACCCAGCATCAGCTTAAAACGCAGAATTCTCTACCACAGCACTACAAACGTTTAAAAAGCTGTAAATTTTGCATGCAAAACAATCGTCATTACGAAATAAAAACAGCTCAAGAAACAAAAAAGCACCGAAAAACCGCAAGAGAATTTTAAAGAACAGCCAAACTACTCATTAAAAATCCCCCCGATGGACTTTCACCTGCATCACGAGCAGCACACATCGGCGTTAAATGCCATGCTCCGAAAATCCACCTGTTGGAGTCATTCACATCTCTCTCTCTCGCGCTCTTTCTCAGACCTCTCTCCCTCCGAGCCGCGCAACTGCACGCACGCATCGGAGCAACCACATCAGAGAGACGACCGAGTACGTAACTATATATAGGTATATACATATATACATACTACACACCATATACAAAACATCGGCTCGCACTCTCTCAAAACACTCGCGCAGCATCCGACCATTTTCTACATATCCTATGCCCCGCACGATAGAGAAGCAAACCCGTTCCGAGAATCCATCAGGCTACTATATAATACGAGTTTACAATTTACATATACATAGGGGAGACGAACCTGTCGAGGCTTGGATCGGCGTCGTTGAGGAATACCCTGGTGAGCTTCTTGCAGTGGGCTCTCTCGAGATGCTGGGATACAGCAGGACTGTAGGGTCTCCATCTGCCCTGTCGGTTTTCCCATTCCCAAACGACGACCGCGTGTCCACGGCTGTCCTGCAGCGGTGGTGGCGGCGGCGGCGGCGGTTGTCCCTGGCTGCACACGTTCATCTTTGCGCTGTCTCAACGGATCTTCTCGCGCCTAAAACCGCAGAGTTCTCTTCTCTCCTTTTCTTCTCCTTCGTCGTTTCTCTATCTCTCCTTCGCCTCCTCCTCCTCCTCATCCACCTCCTCCTGCTCGTAGTCACACGTACGCGGCCGCGGCGCAGGTCGCGCTGCCGGATCGTGGGAACATTTTCTTCTCTCCCACGCCGCCGCTTGCCTCGGGGGGACCTCAATTAAATCGTCCTCTCTCGCTCTCCCGCCTTCTCTATCCTACTATCCTTGCCTCTCGAGAGAGAGAGAGAGCGAGCGATATATACCCCCTATGCACTTTCCGTCTGTTCTAGATTCTGCGTTCACTTGATGCGGCGCGCGGCTAAGTAACTCGATGTTATTTTCCAGCTAGCTTCTTCGAGGTGGTCCTGCATATACTGCGGATGTGTCACTGCACTTGTAAAGAGCCAGCGCGACACTATACTTTATACGGTATAATTATTATATGACTGTGTGCGAGAGTTTTGTTTGCAAACGCGGCCGCCGCACTGTACTCTCCGCTGCTGCCGCTCGGTATACTGATGTAGTGTAGGGCCTCCGCGGCGCGCCGAGAGATTTCTTCTCTCTCGCTCGCTCTTCGCTGGTGTCCCTTCTCTTCTCTCTCTCCCCCCACCGCAGTGCTGTGCATCAAGTGCAGAAGGCACTTTAACCCTAGACTCATTTCCGACTCACGATGTTGTATACACTCTCTCTCTCTCTAATATGGATTCGACTGTCGATCAGCTGAACGCTTCGATCGTGTTTGGATATTACGAGCTGATTCATTGCAGTAGAATGTTAGCGATTTTCTCGGGCTAATCGTTGTAAACGTCGTTCGAAGGTAAGCATTATAGAGCGTCGAGCTTAGAAGGGGCCTCGAGCAAGTGGATAAAAATGCGAGTCGCGATCGGAGAAGTTCGGCTACTCTCGGAATCTTACGGTCCCTCTCTGCAGCGCTGATGCTTCGTTTGGGGCCCCTCCACTCTGCTCTTTCATTCTCGGAGAAATTCTTTCATCTCCGTGTCTCCTCTCCAGATCGTATATATATATATATATACATACATATATCTACTCGTATATTGCTGCTCTCGAGCTCGAGCCTACTCTGCGGTCATTAAGAAATTCTGCTGGAGCAGAGAGCCGAGATGGGTGTGAAAATGCACGACTTTTCTGCGAAAACGCGTTAAAGAATAGGCTGCCATTTTTTCACTTGGCTCGCTCGCTTATATATATATATATATACCTACATTGCGTGCAGGTTTAATAGTGTTATTTACTATTTCGAAGAGTATAACTATTGTTTTGGTTATAGGCGGTTCACGTGGGGGAATCGATGGGAAGAGTAAATATGATCAAAGTTGTCAATTAAATAGTTTTAGAAGTTATAGTTTTTTAGGCGTAAAATATGTGTATACAATCTAAATCACACTTATGTTTTTGATGATTGGAATAGAAAACACAGCTTTGACGCTTGTCGAAAAATATTTTACTATAATAAATTTAAACGATCCTAACTGTAAAATAAAGAGGAGAGCCATCAGAAGATCACTTATATACCATTTACAGACTACCGTTTCCTCGTGCAATTCATTGAACGGCCGGAAAATTTTCCCCCGACCTACTCAGTCATTTTCGCTGGTCATCGGCGGCGGTCTCTTATATATATAGCACCTATTATATATTTATAGTACCAAGAGCCTCGGGGAACTAAGGACGAGGGCAATAAGAACCAGCAAGGGATCATTCAGAGAAACGCCCAGCGTCAAGTGTTATTACTACGTTTGCAGGCCGTTGGAACACCCGTGAATCTACCTGCCTAGAGGAGCCTTAGGGCTTTCTCTCTACATACATTATTTTGAGATATATAATTCGTCCCTTCGGAGGAAATGTACCTGCTGAAAAATATAACTGACTGGCTTTGCGGAGGGGACTATTTCGGGAAAAGGGAGAGATTGGAGACGAAATGAGGGTGTGACATGTCTTTGAGAGAGTAAATATAGTTTGGGAGATAGATTAGGTTTTCGGGGCTTTAGCTGTTTGATGAGGTTTGTGCGTGCTTGCGCCGAAGGAAAATTTGTTTGTTGAGGAGATGTGGAGAGATTTTTTTTGTTTCGTTTGGCTATTATTTAAACCTCTTTTTAGATAAAGATCGTTTGTGAAGATTGATGGCGTTATCTATATAAAGTTATTTAAAAAATAAATGAATCACGAGATCTATTTTAATCGAAGGAGAAATCCCATGTTTTTAGAGCTAAAATTAAATCCTCGAAAGTAATAATAATTTATGATACACGCGCGAAAATTTGAAGTCAGGCATGCAATTTGACACTAGTAACTTTCAGACAAAAATCCCTAGAACCAATGAGCCAAGCAAAAAGTAAAGTAACTACGATCGATTGCGTTAAAATTGAAACCAGATGATCACTTGCAGTGTGTTGAAATGTGCGAGTGCATAACAAGATTACGTTAAAAAGGAGGACTCGAAAACGTGCCGCGAAATACATTCCCCGGTGTCAAGTTCATTTCGCCGAGCTTCTCAACTACCTGCGTCCATCGATTTTTCCAAACCAGCAGAGCAATATCGAATAGTGTGCTTTTGCGTTTCATCATATAATCAACCGGGACTTGCAGCTGTCGTATATTGCGAAGGGCCGACGAACTTGAAATGCGCACATTTTTGTCAACTGTTTGCCAATGAAAAGTTCACGAGACCGTCGTGCTAATTACCACAACGGAGACGACGCAAAGGTCACTTGACGCCTGAAAGCTCCAGATACTTATCCTAGCCTCTGAAAGGAACGAAAGCCAAAAGATACATAGACTGATAGCAGAAGATGATTGCCTCGCCAGCAGCGTACTGGCTCGTGTCAATGGACTCATCGATCTAAGCATTAGGTTAAGCCCTCTCCAGTCAAAACAATAACAATTTCAAGAGCTTGTCAAAAGCTGCGAGCGAGCCGACGCTTCTCTCTATATTTGTGCCATGGACGTCGATAAGATCTCTGTCTTCACCGCTGTGGGCTTTGCACTAGCTGTTGGAGCTTTCGTACTCTGGGGCCCTTCACCTAGGCCAAGGCGAAAAGGTTTGTGACAGACTTTTTTTAATTACTCGATGAAAAGCTGCGAGCTTTGCTTTGATCGTGTGCCAGAAATGGAGCAGGATTGGGTTTATTGGGTTATGACTTAAGATTGTTGTTTATCGCTGTTTTGTAGGCCAAGTCGTTGGAATTAAAAATTTGGGGTATACTTGCTTTTTGAACTCGTTGTTGCAATCCTTAGCAGCATGTCCAGCATTTATAGAGTGGCTTCGAAGAAGACAGGAGGACGTGAAGGCAGAGTCTTTTACAAGCAGCTTGATGCTGGTTATAGACAGTATGTGCTAATTTTATAGTAAAATGAAATTAGAAATATTTTTTCATATTTTCTTTATCTTTGTGGCAGAAATCAATGGATTTACGGATGATATGTTTGGAAGTGTGAGGCCAGTTGAAGTAATTACTTCTCTGGGTCCTCTGTGGAATTTTGCTCCAGGACATCAAGATGCTCATGAATTATTTCACGTATTTCTGAGTGCTCTTCAAGCTGAACTGCAGACTGCATGCAGAGTATGTAATTTAATGTTTCAAAAGCATTTCTGATTTCTTTTATTCGGAATCTAATGAATGATTAATTTCTACAGAAGGGTTGCTTGTCTGATGCTTTGCCAAAAGCTCCATTAGTTATTACTGACATAAAAGGATCTGGAGATCCTGTAAATTTGAGAAGTGTGTCTTGCAATGATATTGCATCAGCTAATGAAAGGTGCGAAGTTCCAAGGGAAACAAATAAAAATCTCAGCAATCATGTTGTGAACTATGCACAGTCCATAACAAACGTATCAGCTTCCATGACATCTATCAAACCTGGTATCATTCTTGCGAGATCTTCTGAAATAATTTCAAAAATCATCGGAGAAAGTGGTGATGATGGGGATTCTCTAAGGCCATGGAGTTCAATGTGTGCCATTCCTTCACAAAACACTACTGCTTCGTTTTCCAATAAAGTCCATCCATTTTCTGGCTTGTTGACAAGTCAGTTGATATGCACAGAATGTGAATGGAAGGTAAAGATTAATTTCCTAAAAAAAATTTAACTTTTTGCAAATCTTAAATAAATTCATTTTTGCTAATTCATTACAATTTTTAACGCAGAGTCCAGTACATTTTGATAAACTAGAAAGTGTTTCATTGCCTCTACCACCAGTTACTGATGGGTATATGTGGAACAGACTTACTCTGGTTGATTTACTTTCTCGGCTGGTATCGAAGGAAGTGATTAATGATGTGCAATGTGATGGTTGCAATAATCGTTGTGCAGCTTACAAAACTCTAACATTCGGCAAGCTACCAAAGTGCCTGTGTCTCCACATTCCAAGAACAACATGGAGCTCTTCTGGAAAGCCAATTAAAAGAGATGATCCTGTGATATTCAATGAGGCTCTTATACTAGATCCTTTTACATACACAGACACTAAGAGAAAGAATATACAATCACAAGTAAGATTTTCATTGAAATAAATTAAACTTAATGATCAATATTATCCTCAATTTCCGTTCACTCATTTAACTAATTTACGTTCATAACATAGATATTGTTTGTCTCATTACAGGGTAGCTTGCATACAATGGGACTTCTGAATGGTCAGTCGCTGCAGCGCGGCAAACATAAATATTATCTCTACGCCGTAATTGAGCACCGAGGGCCCGTAGATGCTGGTCATTTTGTCTGTTACAGACGGGGTAATCGTCCAGGCCAATGGCTGTACACTTCCGACACAATAGTGCAAAAAACGACTTTAGAGGATGTTCTAAGCGCTAGTCCGTACCTATTGTTTTACGAGAGAGCCGTCACGCGCGATCACCAATAAAAAATTGTTTTCTAAAAACAGGTTTAGCGTTATAAAACTGATTTTTATTTGAATAATTAAATGGAATTATGCAAATTCAAAGCTTCTGTAGAGCAATTACAGAGAGTTAAGTTTGTTTTGTTTACTTAATTTTAAATTTTAATTAAATTTTTAGATTAATTTCCATACATAGTTACTTTGGTAAAACTAAACCTGTTCAATTTTTAAGATATTTTTGTGGCTTTTACCGACGATCCTAAAAAAAAAAATGAAAGAACGATAATACTTAATCGCCTAAAGGAGAAAAACATAATTAAATACAGAAACGTTTGAATTAGTGATACAATTTTCACGACTATTAGTACATACAAACCATTATAAGTCATCGTAAGAGGCGTCGTTACGGAAATTCCGTAATATTGATTTAAAGTCTTTATTGGTTTTGAAAATTTTTCAATTCCTTTAATAATTGTCGTAATTTGTCTTTGAAATGTCTTGACTTAAAGTATATCAGAAAAAATGTTCAATTGAATATTTTTCTATTATTGATATCTTGAGAAACATACTAAACTATATATTGCTTATATCGAATTGTCTAAATCTTACTAGTCAGTATTTAACGTAATACCATCCACATAAGTAGCGGCGCCTGAAAATCAATCGTACGCTACTGTAATCCATGTAATTAAGAGTTAACAAGACTTTAGAACAAGGCGTACTGAACATCGTTATAATCAACCACTGAAATGTAGCGTCGTGCTATAGCTTTAAGATCTTCAACGTCCCGTGTTAAAGTAGAAAGCTATTGAATTATACAACTTCCTACGACGGAATGTCAGTCAAAACTTCCTACTAAAGTAGACTACAAGTATATTATAAATTCTGTGCCAACTTCCGTAACTCACGAACTATATATTTTAAACCTTACCTATACTCTGGTTAGAAAATATTTTCAAAGATTCATTGATTTTTTGATTAACAAAATTATTATGTCAATCTAAATAATCTCTGCAAAACAATATTGCTTTCTAAACGGAACATAAAAAAAATCGAAGAGTCTGCAAACTCTGTTTTTAAATTTAAAATAAAATTGAGACGCATTGTCATTAAACGATTTTTAGGGTAAGATTATAGACACATACCGAAAGACTAAAATTAAAGAATTCAAAGACTTGGAAGAGCTTGTTGGAACTCGATAAAATGCTTATCGCGGCGGAGTTTCCAATTTTATCACGAATGTCTTGTGCTTAGGAAAACTTCAGTGATAATTTTATACTGCTGTATTCTTGTCCCTAAATTTTAGATGAGAAATCTATCGATATTAATCACGAGTTGCTTATACTTTAACCCTTAACGTCTTTGACGAGCGAATTTTTGTACGGAAGTTTTAGTAGGAAATGCGAATTGCGAACGAGACTGATGACGTAAGTTTAGCTGGATATATCGTTAATACGTGAATGAAGGATTGCATCAGGGTAGTGTGCGCTCCGTTGTATTTGCGTATAAAAGTGATATCCTTATTATTTATAGAGTCGTAGATGATAAGGCCAACTTGAAGGAAAAAAGACGTAGAATTTAGACTTAGTGATAAATAAAGTGTAGCTCTATACATGAATACAATCATTGTTGTTATTGTCGCTCTATATATTTTTATGTTTCAGTTTGTTATTTTGAATATGTGCATTTATTGTACTTGATATTTTTCTTTGAAATACAAAATATTGTTTTTTTTTTATTTCAAAGGGAGTTTATATGAATATTCAATCATTATTCATCGCAATTTATTCGGACTGCAGACGCTCAGCGTAAAAATATTCATCGACAGAAGCAATTTATTATTCCTTTCAGAGACGATCCTCTATTATTTAGAAAATTTTAATTCTTTATCTCGGAGACGGATGTGCAGGAGTTTTGCGGAATCATATAAAAAAGGCTCCAGTTTTTTGCCGTCATAAAGATATATACCGAGACTAAATAAATCGAATATTTATCGGTTATCGGTTCGATCACTCTTAAAATACAACAGGATTGTATCGACAGTTTAAAATACGTGGTATTACATCGTTCCTGCAAAGTGAGATATATTTTAATAAATAAAACAAAAATTGGAGCAGTGTCTATCAAATATATAAGTTAACATCAGTGTCATTAAATAACAAATCAAACAGCCGTTCGATCGCCTCGTATATACCTATAATTATAATGATACCCTCCGGAAAGAAGCTATATCCGATCGACATCTCCCCTTTAATGGACATTAGCCCGCATATAATATAAAAATCTTATGACTTCGCGACACATATAAGACGTATGAGAGCCATTATGCCATTAGCCCCGAAAAACTGCAGCACTCCCATTACCCACATGGCGGGCATAGACACCAGCAGAGGGGCTGCTGCCTGCTGCATCACTATATGTTTGCGGGGGCGGACAGACTATAGTCGTCGACAACTAATATGTAGAGGGGCTGCGCAGGCGCCGCCGATCGACTGGATCTCGGTCTAGCTCTGTCCTTTCCTATCGCGCGGGGCTAGCCGCAGCTGAACTCCCGAGCGAGACGCAGAGCCAGCTGGGCTGCTCTTCCGTCTCGTCTACTGTTGTAGTATATATTTCCACAAGCTCTACTTTCGTAGAGTAAGGACGTTTTCCTCGCGGGGCTGTGCGACGACGTCACCGAAAGGACGACTCGACGTGAGTGCGTTGTATATTGTCTATATACCTATATACGTATTGATTGGGGGAAGGGTAAAGAGCTCTCTTTTGTTTGTTTATTTACATGACCTAGCCCGCGCGCTGCAACGCTTGTGTACTTACGCTTTCTCTCATGGCTGCAGTAGCAGCTGATGAATGGAGGGTTGATTGATTTTGCTCGATTGTTGTAACTCCGCGAGGGATGTATAGGAGTTGAAAGTTTGTTTATATAGCTGTCTGTATGCGTGTGAGTGTAAAGACGGGTAGTTATGTGAACTTTGTTTTTCTCGTTATACGTGAGCCTCGTATTTATACACTTATTAGGTATGCTTTACGAGCAAACTTGTTCTTTTGCGTTTGAAGTGTCGCTCATTTTTTGTTGCTTCTCGTTTCGATGATATAACGCGAGAAAAAATTAATTGTCATCGTGATGGTGCAGCTATAGCTTTTTGGATTTTATCGTGATTTATATGTGAGAGAGAGCTTTATCTCGGAATAAATAAGGTTATCCATTTGGCTTTGTAGTTTATGTGCTTAATTCAGCGAGGCTTTCAAAATGAATAAACTTGAATGAATAATGCATGTGTGGCTTTGATATATAACCTATACGAGTATACCTGTATTTGTGGGTTCATTAAATTCAATTTGCAAACTTAGAATAATGCATTAGACTACTCAAAACTTTTGAATTCATAGGAGATTATAGCGCTGGACAGTGAATTTAATTAAATAATGAATCTGCTGCGGCAAATCAATTTCTTTTAATTCAATAAGAGAAGCACAGTAGAACTTGTTGAAATTCGATTTCAGTTAATTGAATTTTGTACTTTTGAAATAAAAAAATCTAAGCTTTCAATGTCAAGCAATAAGTTAATGAGTAGAAAAATAAAATAACCAAAAGATAAGAGTAATATAGTCTTTGAGGGTTGAAAAGTACTAAAACCACATGTGTAAAATATAAACTTACAATTGACCATGTTTCCAGTGACTGCATCCTACTTATGTCTCTACTTCAATGCATCCTAACCCAAGAGAAAGATAGAAAAATTTGCAACGAGCCACAGGATGTCCTCTTTTACTTTTGGACAAAAGTCATTTACACCAGTGCCACCTGAGAAGGGTAGCTTTCCCTTGGACCACGAGGGCATCTGTCGTGATTTCATGATTAAGTACATGCGCTGCCTGGTAGAGAACAAGAACATTGCAAGCAATTGCAGAGATATAAGCAAAGACTACCTTGCTTGTCGTATGGAAAATGGATTGATGGCACGTGAGGATTGGACTCAACTTGGATTCGGTGAGAAGGAAGTAAGCGAGCAAGAGAAGCAATGAGGAAGGCCCTTCGTCTTCGTCGTAGAGTGGATTACATAGAATCAACCCTAGCTGCCGAACAGAGGAACTGTTCTGAAGAGATGTTACCTTGGTTAGAAATTTTCACTTTATTCAATAGCAAATCATGCAAGTAGCATTGCACAAAATGTTAAGGTTAATAGATAAAGAGTAAAGCTGAGCTTATGAGTTATAATTTGTAATTGAAAGTAACCACTTGTAATACTGCTGCATTTAACATTACAACATGTAAAGCAATACCAATTTGTTACATAACTTCAAAGTGTAGTGTTTTCTGTTAAGTTCTTTCAAATTTAACTGAGTTAGTAGATTATGACTGTGTTTGATTTAACTGTTTTATAATAAAATTACAGATGGTTTCATGATTCTGAGTTTGTTTCAAGTTATTCAATAATTTTAAAGCTATAAGTTATTTCATTAAGATAAATCAGTTTGAAAATGTTGTAATATATAAACAAATGTTCATAAGCTTTAAAGTTATTATCAATACATATTACCCTTAACAAAATATGCATAATTCTTGGTCATTCGTATATATTGACAATGTTTTCTTTTAACCAGGGTTGTCATAGATATATACAATTCAACGACGAGACGAGTAAATGTGTTTCATGCCTAACTGATCCTGAGTAGCGAAATCTCGCGATCTCGTGTTTTATATGCATATATATTATATATTTACACGCAAGAAAAAATATATATAAGATAGAGAGATAATTTACAAAGAGATATATATACACATATATGTATACATACAAATGTTAATGAGGATTGTCATTGAGGGAGCAATGTTCGAAGCTTGAAAGCCTGCAGCGCTTGGATGTTTTAAAAAATTGGATAACGATCTTCGATATAATTAACATATCAATCAGCCATTCATAAAGTTCACAGAATACTCATCTGCATAAACAATACGCTACACAAACACAACAACTATTACTACTACTACTACAGCTACACCTACAGAGTACACGATAACGCGGCAAATCCCACGAGGTTAGTCGTTGACAAGTTCACTAATAAGAAAAACATAAAAAAGCTTTAGATAGAAAAAAAACTTCGAAAAAGCCAATTAATGCTCGTTGCTTTTACATTCCTGCTGTTGTAGTAAAACGTCACTTAGTGCAACGCAAGTTCAATTATAAACGAAAAAAAGCAAGCCAAACTAAAAAGACTTGAAAAAAAGCCTAGTTGTATCGATGATCCGCTTCTGCCAAGTTCGAAAAACAAGCTGCAGCGCGTCTTAGACAAACGTATATACTATATATCGACCGTAGTTGATTATCCGTCGTAGTGAAAAAAAAAGAAAACGCTTTCGTAAAAACGCAAAATAAAAGTAACGCAAGAGCTACCGGAGTCAAAATAATCACGAGTCGTTAATCAATACAATAAATAATACAGAACGAGCTCGAGATTATTAATTTACCAGGGGTCACTATTATATTATATATATAAACTCGTCGGACTTTACCGTCGACGAGCCGAATGTTAAATTAGTCGTAAGCGTAGGGGAAAAAGATTAAATTATATATACACGCATCGCGCGGGCTCGCGCGACGTCAAGCAAAACGAATCAATTAAACAGAACTAAGAGTAGTAGAGAGAAGAAGGTGTTAGATAACGAATTATTAATGGCATCCTCATCGAAGAAGAAAGTGCTGGTGGGCTGCACGGGAAGCGTGGCAACGATAAAGCTGCCCCAGCTGGTGCAGAAGCTCTGGCAGCGCAACATCGAGGTGAGAGTCGTGGTGACTGAACGAGCCAAGCATTTCCTGAAAGAGGCCGAATTGCCGGCCGGCTGCCAGGTGCTCAGCGATACGGTCGAGTGGGCCGCCTGGCAGGATCGAGGTGATCCTGTCCTGCACATCGACCTGGCCAAGTGGGCCGATGTCTTCTTGATAGCGCCTCTCGACGCCAACACTCTCGGCAAACTCGCCGGCGGCATCTGTGACAATATACTTACGTGCGTGGCACGCGCCTGGGATCCCATCAAGCCGTTGCTCTTCTGCCCAGCCATGAACACCAAGATGTGGGAACATCCTGTTACTGCTCCGCAGGTCAGTTAACTTTAACGCTCGAGACGTTTTGGATACTTGATTATTAAATTTTGAATTAATTCTTGAAAATATTAGTGAGACTGCTCGTTAATTATGCAAATTTCCGGAATATCTATTTCATTGTCTTTGTTAAACTGGGTTAGTTCAAATTTTATCAGATATTAATTCACTTATAGTGGGACCAAATAAGTTTGTAAAGTTAGCGAGAACTAGGTCACTTATCACGAATGCATTGTTTCCAACTTTGAAACTACTTTTTGTGACTTTTAGTGACGTGATGCAGGATTATTATTATTCAGGTTTTGTAAATGAATAGTGTGGATTCAAGTAAATTTTTACAATTTTATTTGCTTAAAATGTATACCAAAATGAACAGAGTTACAATCATCTTCATTCTTTCCGCAGACATGTTCTCTTTTTGTGACTAAAGCTTCGTAAAAACAAACTCATTTGGATACGCTATCTTGGTATAATCAACATCTTATTATCGTTTCTGATTATCAGGTGGCGTTGCTGAAATCCTGGGGTTACAAGGAAGTGCCCTGCATCTCCAAGAACCTCATGTGCGGAGACACAGGCATGGGCGGTATGGCCGAGGTGGATACCATCGTACAGGCGACACTGCGTTCACTCAATTTTTGGGACTCTTACTCGGATTTACGCCGTTAGAGAAATTATATTATATATAAATATATGAAAAAAGACAACAAACGAAAAATGAATTGTGCGTCATGTTATAAATTATGAAAAAGAGAATAAATCAGAGTTTTTTTGAAGCCTCTGTTTTTTTTCGATGCGATTTTACCATTTCAAATGCACTCACACGGTATATAAAGTGTATAGTCATATAGTCGAAATTTATTTCGTTATTTTCTATATATACACATAGAAAGCGTGAGCTTATAAAATATAGCTTATTGAGTTAAAATTCGGTATGCTAGTCTGCAACGAAATTCGACAAGATTCGTGAGGGGAGCTTCGTCAGACAAATTTTGTTACGAAAGCATTCCTGCTATCAGTAAGACACTTTCGATCGATTCACTTGAGTGAGTTATCTTATTTCTTTAAGTAAAAAAGTACACTTGTAAGTCTCTCATTTGTTTGCAAACTAGCAATACTCTTTCAATATAAATATCACAGTTTAAAAAACTGACTGCACGCTTCTTACATAACATCCAAATATAAAAGTTATACATATTTTTTTTTAATACACTACTCATCAATAATTAAAAAAGACTAAATGGTCTTTTTAAGGCTTTTCTTTCCTTGATTATATAAAACAAAATAACAAAGTAGAGGTTTTAAAACCCATTAACTAAATTATTTCTATTTTATGTTACATAAGAAAATTGAACAATAACATATTTATGTAATACAGGAGCAATAAAATATTTTCTAAATAATAATGCGATAAAAATTGGCGTGGAGGAATGTAAAATGTTCCTCGCAGTAAAGGCAGTTATGGCTTATTTTCGCATTATTGTTTTCAAAAAGTTTGATGATTTTAAAATTTTTGAAATATATTTCAAATTATAGATATCTTTCAAATTATTTCAAATTATAGATAAAAAGTCGTGTAGTATTGCATTGTCCACTTTTTAAGCTAACTAAAAACTTATTAACGAAAATATTTTACGATTTTATATGATTTTTTGTAACTGTTGTGGAGTCACTCGTAATTCACAAGTATACAGTACTTGGACATTATTAATTCTCTACATACTCATTTTTTGAAGCAGCTATTCATGTATTTTGCACAGGGTTGTAATGTAAATGTATACTTGTAAAAAATAATTACAAAGCTGTGAGCTGTATGTCTGACAGTTTCAAGGAGGTAATGTATAATTTAATACAGCTCATACTTTTATTTAATGCATTATACTTAAAGTCAATTAAAAAAGTTATTCGTACTCATTCTTATTTAAAATATAAAAAAGAAAAAGTCCACCTAATTACTTGCTACGGTTGCGACACTGCGCGTGAAATGCATATCCCTGATTAGAGGTTGAAGTACAGTCTTGGAGCGGTGATTTCGATTACTATTTAAAATTTCTGAAAACGCAGTTGCGTATTCGATCACTAGTATATTCATTAGATATAAAAAAGCTTATACAACAAGCAGAGAATGCTCAAACATGAAAAAAACTTTCGAGCGCAAAACGCCTGTCAGAATTAGCAAGGAGAACCTCACATAATCATCACCCTCTAACACTCTCCATCACAACATCTCTAATCAGGGACATTATTACATAATATAGGACGTAATCGAACTTGTCAAACAACAAATTTGATCCTCGGTTGACTTTCCACTTTTAACGACTGAGATAGTCAGAACATCGTTATCGTATGTTTCAAATCTGGCTGAATTCTACGTGTACCAAGCGCGCGACGATTGGCTCATCAGCAGCGACAGAAGCGTCAGTGCAATCAGCACTAATCCGCCAGACGTCGACGCGCCGCTGGCCGAGATGCTGTTGATGCGCGCCTTCGTGGGCACGTCGTCAAAGTCTACGTCGTTTGTCTCGATACCCCGAGGACAACCCATCCAATAGTGCGCCGATGACTTGGGCTTCTTGTGCGCCACCCTCATTCGCATGTCGTCGAACTGCCAGAAGTGCTTGCCTTTGAAGAAGTACGTCGTGCCTGAAAAAGAGTATTTTCAATTTTTTGTTGACATTTCATTATTTTTTGTATAGCTTCGTATATTTAACTGCGTATTAATATTATAAGGCGCGTGTTTATTAATGTCTGACCCTCGTTGGCTGTAACTACTGTGCGATATACGTCGTAAAGTTCGTTATGTTCATAATACAACTATATTATACTCGTGAACTAGTGTAATGAATTCCAAATACGTTAGAAATTAATACGAAAGTTAAATATTTGTTTATGCCTATTAAAAGTATAATAACGCTATAAATGTATGATATTTTCGGTCGAATGAGTAAAACAACACGCACGTTTAATAAATATTCACGAGTTAACAACTCTTGGAAATATTGATTATCACATCCACACGCAGTAAACTGTGTTTAAAACACGAGTTTAAAATTAAATCAATATAATTATGGTATTATTATATAATACATATATAATTAAAAATTAAAAATTAAATCAATATAATTAGCATGTATTATTTACCATTCTTCCACTGGAAAACTGTATCAATGTTCGGTCCAACGCCGGCAAACATGCTTATATCTCTTGGGTAATCCAGCTCCACGTGATTTACATTTTCATCAAACCTGGAAATTTCCATAAATATTTACTATACCGGAGTTTCGAAATTCAAATGTTTGCTGCGTCGGATCAATGCAATCACGACGCCGAGCCGTACAAACATCGTAAATCGAAAATTTTACGATATCATGCGTAGCAGAGCCAATATCCCATCATTAATTAATTAATTAATAATTATTTATTTAATAAGACAACGTACCTCCAATACATGCTACCGCTGAAAAAGTAAGTCTTCTTGTTGTATCCCCAGACCATGGCGGCGTCGATTTTTTCAAGATCAGGAGGTAATCCCAAAGCGGTCAGGGGTTTAGGATATCCGGGCTCGAGGTAGAAGGCCTTGAAGACGTAGAAGTAGCGGCCGATGAAGAAGATAATGCGGTTGTCCTCGACGCGCTCGTAAACCGCGTCCACGTGGTCCACCCGCATCGGGAACTTGAACAGCTGGTTTATCTCCGCTGGGAAGCCGTCGACCAGGCCGCGATCGTTTAGCCTCCAGACGTACTGAAAAACGGAATTTAACGTTTAATACACAATTTATTATAAATAAATTTTTGTATATTTGCGCGAGACTAACCTTTCCTTTGAAGATAAACAGCTCTCTCCTGATGAGACTAATGGCGTCGTAGTCAGTGTCGCACTTGTCTGGCAGGTCTTTCTTCGCTGTCGGCCTGTACCTACTGGTAGTGGTAGTATAAGGTGTACTGGTAGTACCAACGGTTGGAGGTGTGTGATGTCTATGAGGTCTTCTCGGCGTTACAGGCCAATCTGGTCTCGGTGGATAATACGGTGGTCGGGTCCTCTCCTCGGGATAGTGATTTGGACGATAAGGATGATCTCGTCGGTCAGGTGGATGGGTCATCGGTTCCCTTGGTCGCGTTCGCCAAGGTCGTTCCGTCGTTGTTGTGGTGGTGGTGGTCGTTGTCGTCGTGCTCGTCGTTGGTGGAGTGTAGGTTGGGTATGAGGGACGGTGAACTGGACGGTAGCCCGGGTAGTCGGGATTCTTGCCCCATAGTCGGGATTCTGGCGCACCTGAAATTCAGATAAACAATTGTGAGTTTAAAAATTATTGCAAAGAATGATAAATTATTTGGGGATGATACAGTATCTCGATATGCCATGTGTGCACCTGTCTCTCCATTGCCAATGACACAATCAGCGATCGCTCAAAAATCGCGCACCTATAGCTACGTATACAAACAGCCAGTGTTGCCTCGAGCAGTCATATCAACAGAGAAATACATACATATATATAACCGCAACCGTCTCGCATTTCGCACGCAACGCATTGCCACTCGACATCAGTATATATAGCAAGAGCCATTATCGCAGGGAAAATTCATCTCTCGTATATATATATGCGTCTGTTTGCCAATAGCGCGACTGCAGCTATCGTGCGTAATTTCGCGTCGACCGGATGATCGGACCAACTCGTCCGTGTGTCCTATACCATACTACTACCGGCTCCAGTATAGAAGCGCAGAGATTTAGCCGCGGTGCAGTGACACACAGTAGCTGTATACTACTGCAGCCGAGAGATGCACGTGCGAGCATCAGGAAATGCGTTGGTCCTTGTATACGTGTATATATATATGTGTGGCGCTCAAGCCCTAATCGGATTACCAATTGAAATAACGCGTGTGAGGCGCCACTGCAGCATATAGGAGCGCGACCTGCATTTCCCAGCTGTATGCTCGCTTGGATGCTGCTGCTGCTCACTATGCGGCTTTCAGCCCGATATATTGCATGAGGGAGACGGCCAGTTTTCCGAGCGAGCTTTATTGTCAAGAGAGAGCTTTTTTTTCGGCGGGGTATTTGAATTTTTATTGCCGCGGTGAATGCGATATTCGGTGAAAAGAAATGTTTGTGACTTTATTTATTTAGGTACTTTTTTCATCTGAAAGCACATTTGTAGAAACTAAATGTGATTTTGGTATCGAGGTAATAAAAGTATTCTAAAAAGTCGATGCGAGAGGAGTGTTTGTATACATGTATATTATAGACGTACGTAAAAGGATTTCCGAAGTAAAAGCCACGTACGCGAAAGCTCGCGTAGCCTGGTTTATCCAGAGCATCGACAAAAAGGGAGCCCACGAAAAATATATATTCCGAACGATGTAAAATAAAGAATTTTCATCTTAATCCAGCACTCAGTCAGTCGCTGCTGCATTTAATCGTTATTTAATTTTTTTCAGCTCTAACGGATATGGAAAAAAATTATATAACGATTTCTGTCAATCAAGTCAGCGAAGATTTTCCAAAAATACCTCGTAAAGCTTGCATTCAACACAAGTCTCGCGAACAACGTCAATAACTTCCCACCGAACTTTAATCGAGAGCTCGAGAGACACAATATATAGGACGCAACTTGCGGCGACCCAATTGCACGATCGTCACTGACATTTCAATTTCTTGTGCCGTTGCAGTATCAAGTAGGCACAACACATGCGCGCATCGGCAGATAATTAATATTCCGGCGAATCGAGGACAGTATGACATATATATACGAGCTTAATGCGACAGGCACGTGATAGACGGCGAATCTGCATTTTTATCGGCGTCCCAGAGCGTCGTTTGAATTTACATAATGGCCAATGACGATTTTTCTATTAATGGCCGATCGAAGTAGCGGGTGATTTATGAGGATATTTTTTGTTGTTGTCTCCAGGTGATCGAGTTAGAAGCTCGTGTATAAAGTGGATTTCACGTCGTTTGGATTATGATTGTGGATATATACATAAGTACATACAAGGAGAAGGACGATAACGTGTATACCCGCCGTCGAAAGTTTAGATGGCGTAATGAGATACACACGTATATAAAAGTTTTCGCAAAAAGTCGTCGCGAAATTTCAGAAAGTTGCTTATCTCGAGGTATATAACAAAAATGAAGTTATGCTCCGGAGCGTGCACGAGACGATGTCTTCCGCAAAGTTGGCTTGAAAATGTCTTTGAAGCGTTATTACTTGGAAAATATTGTGTAACGATAGGTACAAACACTGCGGGAGTAAATTCTTCTTTCATACACGTCAGAGTACATGAAAATTTTGTTTCAAAGCAAATTTTACGAAATTATATTTCGACTATATATATTAATAACGAAAAATCGCGAGAGAATCTCGCTAATTGATCAATATACCGCATAAACAGTCCGGCTTTAATAATCCTCGAAACACACTTTGCCATCGCTGCATATATAAATCGACGGCAAATTCTTTAATTGAGCCGGTCGCACACATACACAAACATACTATGGCAGCATTTATCGCCTATTTTCCACGACCACACAAAAGCGGGCCATTAAATCGCGGCGGCAGCGGCGTCGCGGATAAAATCAGCGGTAGGCGCCGAAATCAAACACAGAGTGCACCAAAGCAGCAAACAATAATGCGCAAACGGCACGTAGAGCTCGAGCCGATAAATCAGTAATTTCAGGGGAGAGAGAGAGAGAGAGAACGCATTATTGGACGCGCGATTCATTGTTTAATGCGCAGCTGGCTAAATGTATTTCGAGGCGCGCTAATATATAATGTTTGAAATGCGATTTTGCCGGAGAAAAATGAGATTGTTGAGACGTAAATGGAAAAACCATTTTCGTTATGATTGGATCGAATGACGAGGTTGTTGCTCATTATGACATTCCGGTCTATGTATTGTGTGCTGGATATAACGTGTATACATACTTGTTATCGTAGGTACACTTTATATATGTTTGCCAAAGCTGCGCATGAAGTTTGAATGTTTATCGAAGCAACTTTGATATTTTTACTTCGAAAACTTCTGTTGAAATTTTGATCTCACATTTATATACCAGAGCGAAACTAGTAACTTTCTCAACCAGATCCATCAGCCGAAAGCTCATCCTTTTCAAATACAATTTCCCGCGTCAAATTCACGTCTTATACACAGCACGAGAGATTCGATTCAATACAGAACTTTATTGATGTGTCGATTTATCAGAACATCTTCGCGACTTCTGTCAACCATTATATACACCAGGACTCGACGCCGATACTGAATCTACGGCAGACATGTCGATATACGATTCAGTAGGATAGCTACACAAAATAAACTATGGGATAACAAACAGTTTATCTTTGAAATCATTTCAAGCTTTCAAGCTCAACAACCTGTATTTATGACTCTCGACACTTATATTCTCGATGAAACGCTGTTGTAGTACGATTAATCCTCGGACAGACTTTTAATAAACGAATCGCGTCTCACAGCTGAAAAGAAAACATCGTCAATACAAACCGAGCAATATCGCTGCATATAATATAGTCAGTATAATGATAAACCGAACGAAATTTAATTATAGACCGAAAAGGGTGAAAAGCTCGCCGTTAAGTTCGCGCCGGCGGCCAAGTTTTCGCGAAATGAATTTCATTTGCTCGCCGAGAGAATCGTATACGTCAGCTGCGAGAGGAAAAGCTGCAAGTCCAGTTTTTTTTTCTTCACTTCTCGCCGCACACGACCATCCCGGGGAAAATGAGACTTTTAGTTCGTTTGCGGGGAGGCGAGTTCGGAAACAACTCTTAAATCTGTACCGCCGCGAGAGAGAGAGTGAAAAAATCCAAGTTAATCCATTTTATAACGAGTTCCTATAGCCGCGAAACTTGGCTTATTACGTGCCTTTTGTATAACATTTTCAGAGAGGGTATATATCCTCGACAGTAGACGTCTGCGCTGATGTTTCTTGAATAATCAAACAGTAAATAAACCACGAAAAAAAAATCGCGAGTGTATATATATATAAAGATTCCACCGCAACTGAAAGCGGAATTTTGTTTGTTCAATTAAGTTTTCTTCGGCTCATAATTTATTCCGCGCTGGGGGTAATTCTCTCTCTCTCTCTCTTTCTTGAATAGCAGTAAGAGTTTTCAGGCTTTTTTTCCAGCTCGCGTTACTAGCCCTGAATACCAAAAGCTTCCAGCAGCTCTTTCTCTCGTTTAACATTCGAGCTTTCTCCCGTGTCTTTCCGCATTCTTTCACATGCGCCGTCGTCGTCTTCGTCGAATTCCTGCTTTTCCCCGGAAATTCCAATGGAGCATAGTACTAGGCGACATCAGCAGTGGCAGAGCAGCCAAATCCACGGTGCGCCGCATGCGAAATTAGTCGAGTTCGCGCGTGATTCGATTCTCTTCGATTTATTCTCTCTCACTCGCTTGCGATGCGGCCGTTAATTAAAAGGTTCGGAATTGAAAAATCCCAAAGTTTGCGCTCGACACTGCGGGGAAATTGATTATCATACTTTAAACGCCGGCGCGCCAATCGTCGATGAATGATAAGAGATTGGCTTTTTCTTCTAAAATCGCTTAAATTTCTTATATAACTTGAGCGAGATGAAACTTTGTAATTCTTATTTTTTTTTAAACGGATTTTCAATTTCTCTATGTCTATCAAAAAGAAAACCCAATCATCCAGATTTTTTGTCCTATCCTCGCGCTTCGTGCGTAATTAAAATTCGCCATTAACGAACGAAAGTCGTCTGGCGGAGAAAAAAAAAACGACATAATAAAAGGGGAAGAGAGATAGACTCCCCCGTCGTCGGTTAAATAATTAGCTGGAGCGTAGTAGCCGCGGGGTTCGGTTAATGAAAACGAACCGCGAGACCGGCTTACTTAGCTGCAATTTCAAAGTGGCCTGACTTGACCAGCGGGTCGCTCTCTAACGAAGGGTCGATATCGTTGGCCCGCCTGCAGTAAAATGCGGTTTTAATGCATCCGTGTATATATGTATAGTATGGTAGTTTTAGAAGGGATAGGGTTTAGTGGACTGAAGTAGTTTGGGATGTCTTTTGCGAAGTTGGTTTTATCGCGTTCGGTTGCGGATGTTGCTGCGGTTGGAAAATTACGCTTGGGAAGTTTGCGAGATTGAGAGCTGAAAAAAAGCATGGGGTGGTATCGAGGGAAATTGCTCGACTTGCTTTGGCTTGTTAGGAATATTGATCCGAAAGTTTTTATATCAGCGAGTTCTTTTTTGTATGATAATATAATTATGCATCAATCATAATTTTTTTTAAAATGGTTTCAATTACTGGTGCATGTAGTGTATTAGCATGTACACGACTGTTATTCACAAACTCGCATCAATAACCAAGGCGAAATCAATAATATCGAGAGCTTCACTCGATGGATTTGATATTTAAAATGGACTACCATTAGAAGAGCTCATTGTGTTTCAATTGTATGAAGCGCGACAGTAAATCGCCTTTAATTGAATGTCTATTTAAACACTCGGTAATGCACGTTATACTAATGCGTCGAATCGTCATTTTCGCAAATCCCGATTCATCGTAACGTAAATAATTTATTTAAATAGATTATTGAAAGCTCGTTTGCGAACACATTCAAAAAAACGCTCCCTTCAACAATCTGATCTGATTAAACCCAGGCAAGTAATTATTTCTGCTGTCAGACCTCTCGATGATTGGATTTGACAATATCGCATATTTGCGTTGAAGTATTTTTCATAATAACAACAATACCGATTCATCATCTCGGCATCGACGTAATTAAATTTCTCGGAATTCTTTCAATAAATTCGCAAAATAATCACACGTCGATTCCATCAACGACCTACAGTCTGACCAAACTCGGACATTTCTACTTCAAGTTCTACAAAACATGCATCTATTCCTTCTATACGCACGAAACCAGCCATACACACCCCAACATTAACATATCATAAATACAGCCTCCACAACGTATCAAACTGCCTCGATATACACATACGGAACAACTCGCGGAACAAAAAGCCCGTCGTGACTCTCCCCCACAGGAAATAAGACGCACGAGAGAGGCGCAACTCCATCGAAACAAAGCCACATATATACACATACGCGCGTCTTGGGATTCCTCGGAGACCAGCCGATATACACTACAGCGTCGGCCATTTTTCGATGCATTTTTAGCGGGAATAAAGCGCGCAAGAGAAAGAGAGTATTGCACATCCGAAGACGCGAGATAACAAAGAGAGGAAGTGGCCGACCCCCGCGGGAACCGAAGCTCTGCAGCAGTACACTAAATCATGCTATAGCTCTCGGGCTTGTGTTCCCGCGAGAGGCACAGCCCAGCACCGCAGCTCCCGGTCATTCTTTATACATATATATTTTATTCACGTTTCATTTCCAACCGAGATGTGTCTGTGTGTGTGTGTATATACATAGATGCCCGTTTTACGTATACGTGCATTGCAGTCGTTCTTTCGAGGGATTGTTCTTTCGTCGCCTCATCTTTATGATTGTCCGGGTGATTTCGCTTATAGGACGCCACTGGGATTTCACGGACGTGATGCCGAGGGTTATTAGGTCGTCGTCGCTTTTGGCCCGGAAGATTTGGCTCGAGATTTTTCGAGGACACACGCGTTATACTTATTCGAGGGTAATTTTATTATATACTGACGATGTGAACTGGAATCGTCAGCAAGATATTATTGATAAAATTTCAGTTGAAAATTCAGACACTACTCGAACCGAATATTATCAACTGATTAGTGTAAAATAAAACGTTTCCCGAGATCGCGTCTACCAGTTCCAGTATAGCGTTTAAAGAAAAAAAAGATTGAAAGATAATCGGAAAAGGGGATATAGAGAACTCGACGGCGGCAGTAGATGCAAAAAGCGATCTCTATATACGAAGAACGAATTTCATTCCCCTTTGTCTCTGCGCCAGAGAGACTCTCTCTCTCTCTCTTTCTCTTCCGTTTCAGACCAGAGCGATACGTATAGCGGAAACCGAGAGGTCAGAACGGAAACGGGAACTTCCTCTCTTTTCCCCGCGGTCTCTCGCGGACTCCAATTTCGTTTGGCCACGGAAGATAACGAGACGAGCTACTACTCTATATCTCGCAGCCATTGTTCTTCGCCGCGTATATACCTTTGCTATATAGCGTATATATACCATTTACCTATTATGCCGGCTTATTCCGCTTATTTATATCTGTGGCCTTCTTTCCACGCTCCGGACTTTTTGCTGTTTTCTTCTCTCCCCCCTACTCTATTTCATTATTTCCTGCACCAGTTTCTCTGTCTCTCTCTCTCTCTCTCTTGGACTCCCGTGAAATTTCCACGCGTGGAATTCGAGGGAGTGATAAGGTCGTCGGGTTGGTTTTTCATTTCAAGAGGCGACGATGCGATTATCTGCGGATAGGACGCTCCGGAATTCAATTTTGCGGGAAAAACGTGCGATGGAATAATCGCTCTTCCCCAGAGAAAGTGTAATTAATTTTTTCGAAAAACAATCTAAAATTCGTATATTTTTTTCGTTTCACGTGTAAACTGTAAAAAATCCTATAGAGGAGAACTCGTATCATCTCCCCACAGAAAAATATGTATATAGATGCGTGGTACTCACCGTACATCTGCTGGATGCCATGCTTATCGTCCTCGGGCAGTTCATAATCCTCTGTTATCCCTTGGTACCAGGGATACATGAGGGCACCTCGAACCGAGCTGTGTGCCAGACCCAACGAGTGGCCGAATTCGTGTGCAGCCACTGCGAACAGACTCGTACCTGCAAAAATAAAGGGAGAAAAAAAAAGTGTTTGAGATTCTTCATTTTTCTTTTAATAGAGGAGGCACTTGCTGAGATGAAGAAAGTTTTTGACATTTTTCACACGACGTCCGCCGCGTGGTTTTACGCGCTAGTTCTCCTTCGTATAAAGCAAGTTTTCATGGGCTTGGAACGTATGGCACCTTTTTTATGGCTGAGTTTATTAGACACGCTTTATATTCTACGTTACACGGGTTGTTCGTCACTGAGAATATCCAAAATTTCGTGAGTTTAATTTTTATTCGGTTATTCGTAATCCGGAGGGAAATCAGATTTCGAGTAGTAATCCATATGAAATTCGGACCAATTAATATTGACGCGAAAATTTACAATTCACGAGATGTCATACGTATAGCCTCATCATTATACACGGTCCGATACACGTGTTTAATAACAAACACAGAGTAATCAGCCTCTGCCTGGCAAATAAACGCGTCGTTAGTCGCGTCTAAAAACGCACACACCCCATTAAACCGAGCAAACGCGATTCCTCGGCTCATCAAAATCTACACCTAGGCATCACCGGTGAAAAATACCACACGTGCGCGCAAATTTGAAAGTCATAGACGCGATGTAAAAGCGTCGTTAAAACACTGCTATATAGCTCGTCGTGTTTACCGCCCAGCGCATTAATTAAATCGTCGGCAATTAAAAGCGTCCCCCATTATTCGGGACTCCTTGAATTCGCGCGCAAGATTGTCAAATGAGCCTTTCCCGCGCGTCGTTTACCCTTTCCGTGCACGCGCGCGACCTCGTTTTTCTTTTTTTTTTTCGTTTCTTCTTCTTCTGAGGGCTGGAATTAAATTTGCTTCATTAATTTTTCGCGCGTGAGGTTGTTATGCTGCAGCTTCTTTTTTTTTTTTTTTTTTTTTTTTTTAGGAGAAATTATGGCCGCTTAGTCCTTTGTTTTGCAAGCTCGTGGAGGATCGTAATTATTTTCAAGGACTTGGACTAGTTTAGTGTACCATGTGGTTTTCGAGTGACTTTTGTGCTGCAATATATTGGTCTTTAATAGTTCTAGGAATGGAATAATTCGAGTTTCATCGTTTCCACATACATGAAAAATGTACTCCAGAGAACAGCAAGCCTTTTTCTGTAAATCGAAAGTAACTGCCAAGAACAAACGAAAAAAAGACAAACTTGATCGATCCACGCACGTACCCCGTTCGATTCACATTCATACTCTCCCCCGACTTCCAAGTTATTCCGTTCACTCTCTCTTTATATATACCCAACGCCGCACATCTACTTTGTATATTCCAGGTCTGAAAATACGTTTGCGTTTCCCTCGTCGGCGAGCAAAGGAAACGACAAAAGTATAGAGAGAAAAAAAGCTTCAGTAGTATTGCCCCAGACAGTATCGATTCTCGTTCATAGATTTTTCACCGGCCGATTGTCGAAGCAGAGGTGTATATATAGCTTGTATATATACAGATACAGCCTCTTATAGTCCACTGCGGAAGAAATTGCGCCAGTTAGCCGGTAGTTGTGCGACGTCGTCAAGCACGCGATCTGACCAACAGCAGCAGTAGCAGCAACGTCTTCAGACAATTGCCTTGGGAATTGGCTGGATTTCGTTTCGAAGGTGGAAGAAGCGGCGACGGTCTTTCTTTCTTTTTCTCTACTTTAGCTGTGTACGAGTTTTATTGAATAATGATGGCACGCCGGCTATTGTTTCGGTTTCCAGCGAAATTAGATCGGAAGAAAGTGGGATATCGTTTCGAGACTATAGGTGTATGTGTGTGTATATATACGAAAACCGATAGTACTGCAGGTGCAGAGGCTCGTTGAATTTCGAGTAGGGCTCTGTGCTCCTATAATTGCTGTGTTTTGTTGTAGTCTTTCGCTGTGGATTCGGTTGTTATAAAAAGTGTGTCATTACGTTTCAATTCTCCTCGTTATTTCGAAGTTTGCATGTTTTATACGAGGGCGAACCACCTGTAGCTTAATAGTATACTTGAATTCGTCGCGTGTGGCCTACAAACGAAGTGATTTCATTTATAGTATGCTAGATTAAAAAACTTTTCAACGAGTTTCACACAATAAATAAACCAACAGGTTATATCGCGGACGTACCTATATAACATCGGCTAATACATAACCCGGATACGTCCTATAATTAACGGATAACAGTACATCACTATACAGCAAGCTGGAAACCGCTAATTATTGCGTGCCTTGAGAAGCCCTATTGATTTTCAATAATAATCCGGTATAGCTTACAAGCCTATCCCAACCATATATACCTACATAATACCCAATAACACTATAATCGCACACACGAGTTATCCTACTACAATTATTTTCACTAAAGCCTCGAAAACTCCTAACTAAAGTCCATCAGACACAGTACAGCTTTCCACCAAGATTTTTATCACCGCATATCCACACCTCCATTATATATAATATGCGCACACATACTCAAGCTTCTCTCTGTGTCACTTGTTCCCAACATCCATTTTCGCATACTCGGCACATTCCGGTTGCAAAGCTCTGGACGACGACATAGCCGGAAGCTCGCCGTTATGAGGAGGAGGGCTTGCGTGTTATTGCGAGAGAGAACGCGAGCGGGGGCAGATGGAACAGCCGGAATTCGATATGCCGGCGTCCGCAGGAGGCTATGGAAAGAAAAGAGTATATAGGAAACAAGTGCAGTCCAGGGATGGGCGTGTAACTGTACGAGAGGCTATATAGAAGTGTTTATTGATCGTTTAGGAATTGACGACGAGAAAGAGGATGATATGCTAATGCAACTTCAAACTCAAGATAATCTAATAAGACTCTTCAAACAAAAATTGTTATCTAATCAATCAAAGCTTCACTGAAGTTCTTCACTGCAAGATAACCGATTTGTATATAACTCTTTATTATCTCCCTACACACACATGTACACCTATAATTGAAAAAGTGAACATACCAATATTTGACTTTTCTCCCCACAGAAGCATATTATCAGTATCTCCTTTAATATAACACAAGAAGCATGATTTACGATCTGGCGAAACGAAAGCAAAAAAAAAAAGAGGACACGGCGTACGCAGGGAAAGGAAAGTATATATACACGGCGAGGCGAGAATAGGAGTTGATTTATTCGAAAGGGAACGGGCGCGCGCGAAATATGTCGCGCAAGCGCAGCTCGAATGGGGAAAAATTGTAAACCGGACGGAACGTCTTGCGATGAATAATCGAGAACGTACGACGTCTGCTTTGTTTTTTCGATAAACGCGAGGAATGTATTATGCAGTTGCGGATCCGACGACTTCCATCGAGAAGAAGATAGCGACGTGTGTCGTCGATTATTTATGTGTAGAGCGTATAGACGTTCGGAGTCTCGAAGCAATTTTTTTATTATATTATATATAAACATTGCAGCAAGTATTTTTATCTCTACTATTCTCATTATATATTATTAGCTCGTTTAAATTTTCCCGGAAAATCCCAGCCGCAACGATAAATCCCTTAAAAAATTAACTCTTAAACAGCCGCCAATAATTTCATTCATTCCGGGCGATTAGCCCACAAAAGCTTCGTTCCCGCAGAGGCCGGTCTCTCGGCCATATAAGCCCTATCCAGAATCCTCCCTCGCGGGAAAATTCATCGGGCGAGCAGGTGAATTATCGACTGCCCCGGCGAAATTGATGATGCGCGCAGCCCGCGAGACTTTTTCGCTACTCTCTGCAAAGGATGCGCCGCCACCGGGAAATATGAAATACGCGGACTCGGCCCCTCCTACGATTGGATTTTTATATCCTTTGGTTATATAACGCTCTCAGGTTTATATTAATCCTGACCTGTCTCCCGACGATCCTTTTACTGTCGTAATTGCTTTCGAACTTGTTTTCGATTCGTATACATAATCTAGATGTTATACTTTATGGTAAAGTTTGAAAATAATTATAGACGAGATAAAAAAGAAACGTTATATGTACGTGCATCGAGCCAAAATATTTTCTCTCTCTTCAAAGAGACGCGTTCGCCTCCGGGCCATTATCGCGTCGGCAAACACTCGGCAAAAGAAGAGGCGGCTGCAGCAGCTCGAAAAAGATTACTCACGACTAATATATAGGTACATCCTCTCGCAAAGGAGTCGTCAAAGCCCGTATATACACACCTGCGTTTCAGCTAATCCTCTCTCTCTCTCTTTGAGAGTTTACTCCGGCAAAGCTGATGCGGGACGGCATTTATTATGCGGCTGTTTCCGGGCTGCATTATTTACGGGCCGTGTTTTTGGTCTCTAATTGTCTCAGTTTTGCGTGAGAATAGCGGACGGACGTTATATAGCGGGATTATTCACAATTGCGGTGACTGCTGTTCTGTCCGTTTCTGGCAGAGCTTGGATATATAATCTAGACGGAGCTTTTGCTTATTATTTATTATACCAGGAGAGAGAGAGAGAGAGAAAGGGTGAGATGATAATTGGTCGGATTTTTCGTTTAATCTCTCGTCTTCTAATTACGCCGCCAACAGTGGAAGGAACTTTCTGAATGACCCAATCAAAAGTTTTAATAAGCCTCGAAAAAAGCGAGATGAGAGAGGAGTAGAAAAAAAGCTCGGCTGTGTGCTTTTCTGGAGAGCAGTTTGAGCCGAACAAAGTTATACACATAGCTTTTTCCACTCGCTAATCCAAACGCGTCGCACTGCAGTAGTTCTCTCCCTACACATGGAAAAATGTCCACAAATCAGAATGAATAGTAGAAAACCGCGGTTCAATTGAACGGAAGCTCGCAATAAGCTCTCGAAAAAGCAATAAACCGAAGCTCCTATGTATTCCAGGCGGTATACAGCCGGAGTTTTGCATCCCTATACTGAAACACCGCCCGGAAATTGGAAAGGAAATCCTGCAGAGAAGGAAGAAAAAAAGATGGGGGCGAGAACTCGAGAGATGAGATATTCTGGTGGAGAAGAAGAAGAAGATACACGATTTCGCCGCGAAGGGGGCGTCTACTGGGATCGAAAATTTACTCGGCGTTAGATGAAAGAGCTTACGAGGAGGAAATGAATTGGGGGCTGCGAGTCGGTTGGGAATCTGATTGGTTTGCTGCGCCGGTGAAATTATAATTTGCAGCTTTAATAAAATACGCGATTTTTCAATCCTGAGTATGTATACACATTATAACATGTTAATACATTTAAAGTGTATACATCGAAGCTTCGAGCTTGAGAGAGTCTTGGAAGCTATTTCATTACCACCTCTCGAGAAAGCCGTACCGACAAAGTTCGAAATCCGTCGGTGCGTAAAAGCTAGCCAGAAATTCCAAAGCAGTAAGTAACGACGCGGCGACGAAGAAGCAGCAGTAGTATAGCTACTCGCGGTGCAGGGAAATCGAGTATTAACGAAGTCTCTCTCAAGTTAAGCCACAAGTTGGCTCGCCGAGAGCTAATCGCTTTTCTCCGCGAGGCAATCCCGGCGAATGGGAAAATAACTTTTAGCCGCGCGCTTAATTCTAATTGTCTCTATCCGTTTCTTTTCGCGTTGCCCTGAGATTTCTCTCTCTTATAAGGATTTTATTCTGTGTATTTTAATCGCTTGGAAAAATTGAGTTAACCGATAGCAGAGCTTTCTCGTTATAAGCTGTGGTATAGGTATTTAGCGAGGCGGACGTTTCAATCGTCGAATTAAATAGTCATGAATTATAATCACTGTATAGCAGAGCTCGAGAGCGATTTGACGGTCATCCGCGCAATCGACCTGAAATATACGGGGATGATGGAGATGAACGTTGGATGATTATTCCGATTGAAATGAGGACGTGCACTAGTTATATCGGCTTAATGGAGGAATTGTGAAAATAAATATATGATGATGGAAGCTTGGAAATAAAGTGTATGGGGTATGCGTTGGCAGTAATTAAATTGTACCGGATCGACTTTTCCCATAAGCTTTGAGTAGCGAATGAGATATTCAATAAAATTCAATGAATCGCTATAGCGGGTACTTTATAAAGTAATTTCGCGTGTTCTCTCTGTTCATTCATCCGATTTAATCCCGAAGGTATATGACTTTTTTATAATACCTATAAATTAATATAAAAATGACATTGATGCACACAAAACGTCGTCTCTCTGGATGACTGCAACCAATAGAGAAATTTTAATCTAATAGACATCAAGATTTATAAAGGAAGGCCAAAACCGTTTCCAAAATACGCAAGCTTTCGCTCAATCTACTCTCCCCATACGGCAGCGTCCCAGAATTTTCACGTGCAATTTCAGGCCTCGGCGCTATTTCGGGTGCCGAGCCCGTAACCAGAAGCACAAAGGCCTGTACGCTCGCTTAAATTATCCGATGTTACTTTTGACGTTTTAGCGCCGCGGCTCGTGTTTATAAACGGTCGTGCATGTGCTAAAAAATTCGTTTCATCAGTCTTTATGAATCTCGTTGACGATTCGATGATTTTTTCGTTTGTCAGTTGGATCAAAGCTTTTTGGTTATTTTTCCGGCGATGGATTGAGTTGATTGCATGTAAATTCAGAGCTTTTTGCCATACTATACCAGGTATATATATCCGTTTGAATTCAGTTAAAACAGTTCTTTCATATCGCATTTGCTTTTTAAAAGCAGGACGCTGATTGAACTTCGTTATGTCTACCAAAGGGATGACGATTTTTTTCAGTTTTTTTTTTATCAAAGGCCGATTGTACATATGGTTTTTAACGCTGATTTTACATCGAGACAGTAAATTTAATCCATCGATTTCTCGTTTCAATCTCTCGATTGCATCCAAATACGCGAAAATAACTTGTCCTCCAAAATCAATCCGCCGCATTTTTTCCAGGTAAAAAATTAGAAACACCGCAAATCAATCTAAAACACCATTTTTTGTTTTCAAAATTTTAACTCGCCGTCCAAAACCGCGAATCTCGACGACACTCGTAATCAGGAAAACCGCAGGCGCGGACGCGTTTGAGTGACTGCTGCGAGAGGCCCGATAAAAATGCATATATATATACATGTATGTGAGTGTGTGTAGGAATTTCGTTGGAATGTTTGCGATGTTGTGTACGCCTGCGGATGATCGACTGTTGTGCAAACATTTTTTTTACGCTCATGTGGATGTCGCGGGAGTTGGTGGTTTACGCGGGATTGATGGAGTTATTTTTCATGGCGGGAAAATTTGAAACATTTTTTATTTTGCTTTGAGAGGGTAGCCGAATCAACTTTTTTGCGTGGCATGCGAAAATTTTGAAAATACGCTGGAAAATTAGTTTGAAAAAATTCGAAGCTCAGAACGTTGATTATTCCATACATTTTTAAAAAGGGGAATTGCGTGTGCGTATGAGGATATATCTATACGTTCGCAGAATCAAACAAGAAAAAAAAATTCGCGTGAACGGCAAGTTACTATCGTACAACTCGTCAAAAACGTGTCCAAACGTTAATAAAAATTCAGGAAATACACCAGTTAGCATCAGCGAGTCGCTCAAAGTGTCATTCCCCAATCAAGCATACCGAGACTCCTCGCGAGAATCGCTCTATCCAATTTTTCCATTCTACAGCCGCAGATCTCTAATCGAATATCGGTGTCTATCCCTCTCGCGCGCACTAATTGAATTGGCCGTTTCGGAAAAAGCCATAAATTCTCCGGAATTTACTGCGGCGCGCTGGGATTTCGACTTTGTTGTTCTTTTTTGGCCTCTTTTAAACTCGCGGGGCCATTCATTCGAGCGTTGTTGTTTTTTTTTTTTCATTCTTCTTTCTTCCGGGCCGGTTTTTCGTTGTCGCAGGTGCGGCCGAAACGCCGAGAGACGATAAATCCGTCTCAATGAAAGCCAAACATTTGTACGCGAGAGCTTCGACGGGAGAAAAAGATCCGGTGTGCGTGTGTGTACATGTACGAAAGCAAGCCGAGGGTTAGTGTACAGTCGATTCTGTTGATTTTTTTTACTACGTGACGGTTGAGCTGCTGCGACGAGGAGGGAAATATCGTTAGCTTGTTCGCTGGGATGAATGGAATCGTTGGACATGATTTCTTTTTGTTCCCCTGTTTTGATACGCGTTATATATACTTTTAAAGGTAGTCGATAGTGCGTGTGTGTTATTGCCGTCGTGTATGAGAATATTTGGATGAACGAAACGTTCATAAAACAAATACTCTACTCGTTCTACTACCCCATTCCTCGAATAAAAAAAATACTCGATGATAAAAAAAAACACGCTAATCTCGCGGACATTTAATATCTAGCTGTCCCACTTTGTCAGTGGCATCGCGGCGATCCTTCAAATTCCCCAACCATCGTCTGGCAAAAAGCAGATTTCGCGGCAAAAACCAGGCCGTGATAAATCGAGCTCGTATATAAGGTACATACACACAAAGGAGTGGTGGCAGCGAAAAAAAAAATGAAGTGAAAAATAAAAATAAAAAGGGCACTCACCGTCGTCGTTGCCGCTAGAGTCGAGGGTCCACTCCTCCTCCTCGTCAAAGTGAGCATCGCCACCTCGGTCGCTACCCGGGAAGAAAGCGTGTGCCAATATCTGTCCTCTGCCATCGAACGGATATCCGTCGCCGTGATAGCCCCTGAAAGCAAAGAACAAATCCAGTCAGCTGAAGCCTTTTTCGTTGGCGTTAAAATTTCATTTTTCCGAAATAGAATTTACGATAGCCTTAGGAGAAAAACTGGTTTTTCATTGAAGCTCAAGAGTAGCAGTGGTATATTATGGTTATAGCTGCTGCTTCTTTTTTGAGATGCTGAATTTTTCACGCTGTATATACGTTGTCTGCAGAATGTTCGAGGTTGTAGAGCTTTTTCGTGCACGTCGGAGGCTTGTGCAATACACGGCGATAAAAAGAAAGTGTAATCGCTGTTCTTCGAACGGAAAATTTCAATGGGAAAGTAAGTGAGTTTCTTGTTTATAGATAATATTTTCTCAACTTTTAATACATTATAGATGACGTTCAATAATAATAGAGTAAAATTTTCCTATGAAAGAAGCGTGAATATTTCAAAATTCGTCTTACCGATGGAAGTAGATCAAAATGTCGGCTGCATCGCTGTTGATCTCGTGAAAGGTGAGCTTTGAATTCTTGGCCCACAAGTCGAGAGCTCGTGCAAGCTCGCGTCGCACGCCGCCGGTTTCCAGGCCGCTCGGTCTCTCCGTTCTCAAGCTGCAAACGTAAGAATGAACGAAAATTTATTTTCCATAATCCAAAATTTCAAATCGAATGTACGGATATTATAAAAGTGTAATACTGAGGACTGATATCAACTTATAGTCGTATTATAGAATGCAAAATAGTAGAATGTCTTTTTTACCATGGATATTATCTAAAAATCTATCTATAAGAAGCCAAGAAGCATGTCGCTGACTTCTGCCAGCAAAAAAAAGCTCGCGAAACTTTACGAATTTATCGGTCTCACTCGCGGTAGTTCGGTATACACACGCTGCATCAGAGAGTAAAAAAGTTCATCGCGCCATAGAGCCGCGGTAATTAGTGAGAGAGAGAGAGAGCGCGAATTAATTAGAGACAGCAGATTGAAGTAATTGCGAGGGTCAGAGGCGTAGAGTCGTTAGGGGCGCACGGCAGCACTTGCGAATGGAAATTAATAGACGCAGAGGATTCTCGGGGGCGAATCGGTGGCGGTCCCTTGGACTGTAGCCCCAACCGCGAGTTTCTCTCTCTCTCTCTCGGCAAATTTTGCTTTAATTTGAATTCATGAGCTTTGCGCGTTCTCGTGGGGAGGGGGGGAGAGGAATGCTTTCGTTCGAAAAGTTTGTTTGCGTCGTTGAGCAACGATTGAGAAAGATAATCTCGGTGTATTTATCGCGGCTGATTTTGAGGCTCGCTTGTTTGTGAAAGTATAATCAAACAGGAAATACGGAATACGTATAAGTCTCAACTGTATATAGACAAAGGTGGAATACTACAAATCTGATTAAAATGTATCGGTCATATAGGAAAGAGCCGATTCAGCGATAAGCCTGAAGAGCTTCTCGAAAATTTCGGATTACAAGTACACGGATTAATAGCTGTTCATATATTGATAATAAGATGATTATACACTCGAGTGAAAGCGCACGTCGGTGATTCTTGATCGCAAGCATTAAAGACCCACCTGATCAGCAGAAATTAATAAAGCACGCCCTGTTCCCGAAAGACAAACGTGAAATTCAATGTGTATATGTAATATTTGTCTTCTTACTCAGAAACATTCATTTATCGGTGTTTATTGATCAAAAGTATATTTTTTCCGGCTGCTCGCTTGATTATTCATCACGTGGAGTTGGAGTGAAAGGTATACATCAGATATCAGCTAATTGGTTTTTATTTTTATTGCATATTTTATTAGTTCAAGGCATTCATTAAATGCTTTCCTTGTCTCGCACGAACGATTCAACAAACACTTTGCGGTGGGCTCGACTCCGAGATAACAATAAAATGTAGGCAAAGCGCGCTATACTATCATCGGGATGAGATAAAACACTTAACAATACGATCGTCATCAAGATTCGCTATAGATAACTCCACGTGCGTCACATGTGACAGGTTTCTTTTCCACTTCGTCGACATCAAGTCACGTTGTAATTTTCCCCCCTGTCGCGAAATTAGTAAATATGTTTTTCAACGTTCCTAACTTATCCAGATAATGCTATTATTATTTGCTACTTGTGCACCACTTCTCAAGATAACAGTAGGAATACACGGGGAAAAAATGAACAGCAGTGCATCCAAGGAATCGATACAGTCAATATTTACATTAGAAAGGAGGAACAAAGGACGAGCCAGAGAAGATCTAAAGAGAAGGCCATAGTCGGCTCCTATATATAAGCGGAGGATTACGTGATGCGCGGCTCCTTCGCTCGAGGTGATGCGCAAAATCGACAAAAGAAGAGGAGAACGTGGTATACCGGGCTGTCGCGTGGGAGCGAGAGAAAATAATATTTGTGAAAAATTGTTTAAGAAGCGGAGAAATGATTGAAATGTCGTTATTTTCCGACTATTTTTGTTCGCTTGAAGGCGGGCTTACAATTGTTCTATAGATTCTTTTTGAGAGGTATTAGTGAGAAGTATATACAATTTCTATATTACCCATGCATGATTTATTTTGTTTGCATAGTTATATAATACTTTGTTTTTTTTTTTTTTTTTTTTTGTACTTCAAAAAGAAAACTGAAACATTCTATTTAATTTTAAAAGTCGCATCGATATTATTATTATTCATTATAATATATACTTGTGAAATTTTTTTTATTTAAAATGTATCATTTATTAATAGCACGCTTGCAATTTTCTTAAGATTTTTAAGAAAATAACTTTTATCATAAAAAGCAATAAAAATCATCTGCGATTGAGAAGTATAAACAATACAAGCATTTTTCCGTATTAATCGTATGCGTATGTCAATAACACGGCTTGTTGATGAGTATATTGAACCGTCGTATTGATGAATAATACACAATTTTAAGTTCTCCATTTTACTACAGTAGCTTTATCTGCTATCAAAACATGCCAAACAACTTGTTTTCACTTCGATTTTTCTAGTAAATCAGATAAGACAAATTGTCAAGGTACATGTGTATGCAAATAATGCTTACCGAGTCTTTCGCCCCTTCCCTTTTCAGAGGGAATTTTTTTGAATATAAAGAAAATACCAATAGAAGTTGGTAATGTTATTTTGCCCAGTATTAATAATTCCCATTACGGTTATTTTTGTGTTTCCAGTAACCAACAACAAATAATGACACTTTCCCGCATATATAGTGATTCGAACTACATTTACGTTCTATTAAACATTTCGAGTCTGCCATTTTAAATTTATCATAGCAAAAGTTATAAAAGGAATCAATAAATTTTTACATCCAAAATAGCTAAAAAAATCACCGTACTGGAAACCATATTTTTGCAAACTCGTAAAATGAACGTAAAACTACGTAGATAGTTTTTTTTAAACCTTGGATTTTTTCTATGCATATAAATTTAAATATTCGTTGTGTCAATAAAAATTTACGCCCAGAATAGCTATATAGGTAGCTATACTGGGCGACTCTCCGCCACACAATTCAAAAGTCTTATACTGCTGGATTTCTGCGTAAATCCGTAGATATACAATTTAGAAATATGTACGCATACCGTTAGTTTATAGCTTTATATTTGGTAACCAAATTTTTACCGTGACATTCATCTAGGGATTTATAGGTTATAGGTTACAATATTACTCATTTCGTAAAAGTTTGAACACTCAAATATATTGAAATTTGTAATTATTAGGTTACTATCAAGAGTTACATCTGAGAAAGGACCAATATAATATGAAGGTATAACCAGACATAACCCTACATAAGTATACGCTCTTACGCTGCCTGACATCAGCAGTTGCCAATAATTTAATTGTCTTCAGCAAAGCACAAACGACCAATGACGCTACATAAAAAAAAACGCCTACACCTTCACCTCATAACATTTATTATCGCACATCAGATTAAAATTCGAGCTATCACTACGCGTGAAACATGGGTGGGAGTTGCATAAAGAAGCTCCAGTCGTTTATTTATGTTATAAGCGCATATTACATATGCCAAATGGAAAATTTATACAGCTCTGCGTCTTAACGTAGCCGTGCAGCAAACAGCGCTTATCGTCGCGAGGCAGGACTATATATATTTGAGGCGACTTTATGTATGACATAGTCGAGCCATTGACGCTGTAAGCTCAGTTTCAATTTGCTACTCGTTGTGAGAGTTCGCTAACAAGATGGTCGCACAGGAGTTCGTCGACGAGGTCGGTTTACTTTGCGAAACCGGAGGAGTGAAAGTTTCTCGCTAACCCAGCAGCAGATTGCTCTAATGCTTGCCTTTTCGGGCGCTTTTTGTTTCAGTGGTTCGTCAAACAACAGACTCGGATGTTCAGCATTAAAGACAACATGATCGTCGGCAATGAACCAGCTCGAGGTCTCGAGACCGACAGTATCGCCAAGATCGCTTTGGACGCTTTTGACAAAGATCCGGACTTTGTTTTTCAAGTAATTACAGAGATGCCGTATAACTTTTCGAATAAATTTCCAACTTGCTTCAGGGGATGTATGTGTGTGAGACTAAATGGTTTTAATTTTGTAGATCGATGCGAAGACGGGACAAAAGATCACGTTCGCCGAGATGAAGGATAAGAGTATTCGGTGTGCGTTGTGGTTGAAGAAACAAGGTATCGGCAAGGATGACATTGTCGTGATTGCCACTCCGATTCAGAAAGACGATTACGTGCCGTTCTTGGCTACTCTCTTTGTGAATGCGATCTACAACCCTTGGTACCACGAGCTGAAGCCTGGTAAAGCTCTAGCTTCATCAATTAGAGTTTAAAAAATTTTGAAGGACCTCATGTCATGTCCTTTAATTAATGTTTCAATTCACAGCGTTAGCAAAGTACTTCTTCGAGCTTTTGAATCCGAAGATAATGTTCGTCTGCGAGGCAGCCATAGACATGCTGTCCGGAGTAGCGAGAGAGGTGGGCAGTAGCTGCCAGTTCGTGGTCTACGGCAGACACGCGAGATTTCCGTCGTTGAGTGATCTGCTGGCGCAGCAGAGCCAAGCGGAGATCGAGGCTTTCCAGCACGTCGAGCCTGTGGATGCCAAAAAGCAGGTCGGCGCCGTGTACTTCTCGTCGGGCACGACTGGCGTTCAGAAGGGCACTATGCTGTCGTGCGATACCATTATCAACAATCGAATGAACTACTGCTTGATTCGTAAAGGCGCGAATATACTGTGGTACTCAAATATGTCTTGGATCACTGGAAGTAGCTTTATCTTGTCTTGCATTCGTCAGCGCTGTACGAGGATTATGCACGCGAACTTTGATCTCGAAGAGACCAGCAAAGTCATTGAGAAGTACAAGGTAGGTTCTTTTTATTTTTTATTAATTTTCTATGCTCTTTGCTGATGCAAAGTTTGATGTATTCGCAGGTGAATTGGACGTTTATTACTCCTAGTATGTTGGCAGAGTTGGTCAATTCAAAAGTATTCAGTCGACACGATTATTCGTCGGTTGAAGTTCTGATGACGGGTGGTTCGAAACCCAGTAAGACGATACTTGAAGAAACTCAAAAAGCTCTACCTCAAGCTATTGTATCTAACTCCTTTGGTAAGGAAATACTTTTTTCAGTCTGATAAAATAAAGAGTCTAGTATATCAACTAAATATTTGATAATTTACAGGTATGACTGAGTTAGGTGGATTGGCTGCAAGACAAACCAGAGACAAGAAGGAGGCTGATTCCATTGGCCATATTGTCGAAAGCGTCATGATGAAAGTCATTGACTCGAGTACAGGGCAAAAGCTGGGACCGAATCAGTTCGGCGAGCTTTGTTTTAAATTGGCCAACTCGATGCTTGGCTATTGGAAGAATCCGACAGCGACTAAGGAAATGATAGACGATGAAGGTAATCTCATATAACCACTATTTTTACGTTATCGCATGCATATTATTAATACAAATGTTCAGGTTGGGTGCATACCGGAGACCAAGGCTACTATGACGAGGACGGAGAGATCTTCATCACCGATCGCATCAAGCAGGTCATAATCATGCAGAATCATCATATCTCTCCATCGCAAATCGAAGAAATCTTGATGCAACATCCCGAAGTCATTGAAGCTTTGGTAATACCTGTGCCACATCCTATTGACGTCGAGCGTCCGTTCGCTTTCGTGAAAAGAGTTCCGGGAGCTAAGGTGAGCTTTCTCGTATAAAATACACTTTATCGTTTTGTAATTCAACATAAATCGATATCTATTTCTTTTTTCGTTTTATCTATAGGTGACGGCGAAGGAATTAAAAGAACTGCCGGTCAGTTACAACGAGTACTTCCGACTGACTGGTGGCGTCGTATTTGTGGATGACTTTTTGTTCACGTCAACGGGGAAGAAAAACATAAAGGCTATGAAGGAGCTAGCAAAAACCTACGTTTGCTAATTCTCATCGAATTCCGAACTGACTCTTTTGGACCTGATAACGAATGTGATATACGATAGTGAAATCAATAACGTTGTTCTCAACTTCGCCATTAGTAGTAAAAAAACTCATGGTGGTTTAATGTAATTTTGTTTTTATAAGTATTATTTAAGCATATTTAAAATAGTTTTATATTTTAATGATATTCTTAAAGCTGTATAATTAAACACGCAGTGTCAATAAGATTAATAAATAAAAGTAACAAAATTTTTAATTCATCAAAATATATATAATCGCTATATACATATTTATACAATTAGATAAGACCGCTTTTAATTAATACTCACATTCTCGACGCTATCTTATCAAAATCCTGTTACAATCCCATACGCAATATTACCGCACACCCGTCAATCATCACACAATTAACTTACCTCACACCACTTCTACAGAAATAGAAATTCAAGAACCTCCCACAGCGCATCAACGGAATGAAAAAACGTCCCTTTCTCTCAGCAACCTTTTCAGCTCAATCCTCAAAGGACAATATAAATACCCGTATACACCGTGAAAAACAAAAAACAAAAAAGACGAGATCTATGTCGTATCAAAGCTCTGCGTATAGTGCTACGCAGTATAGCCCTTCTTTCATCGAATGGGGGGATGCGTCGCATCCGCAAATCCTCTGCGGTAGACATAGAGGACGCACCGGAGGCGCGCGCGTGTACCTGACAGGAAGCGGCGTGTGAATTGACGTCCGCGCGACCGCGAAGCTTTCGACAGGCCGTATACGAGCGCGAGCGCCCATGTAAATCTGAAATCGAGTACGGATGCGACTGGACGACCGGGAGATGGAGAGGCTTTAAGCGGAAGGCAGATATAGAGATTGGAGAACAAAGGATTTTGTTAGGATGCGAGCTGGGATTTTTTTTTGTTGCCAAGTATAAAAACAAACGCGAGAGAGCTAATTAATATACATCAAGAGCTTTTGAAAAAATAACAAGCAACGCTTGACGTTTACGGCAAACAAAGAGAACGATTTCGTTCTCGCGCGCTTCGAAATAGAAAAAGACTTGGAAACTCCGGAAAAGCCAGCTCGGAGTTTGATTTTTCGAAAATTGAACATTTCCCCGAAACGTCAGGCGCGACGCTTCGCAATTTTCGGCCTCATCAAAAACTTCCGCTATACAAACAGTCGTGCGAACGACAAACAAATTCCATACACGCATTTATGTCAGTCCCTCACGTAAAAAAAAACAAAGTATCTCGACAATTTTCAAGCTGTCAATTCTGTCTCTTCAAACTTTTCAAAAATCCAACGCATATCAGCGCGAGACAAAAGAAGTCCTGCGCGCGTCAGTTCAAACTTGGCGTCACACATATATACACACACGATGATCGAGTGTCGTCGAACAATCGAGACACCGACGACGTCGAGGATTGATCGAGAGCCTGATGCGCTGTCATCAGAGCGTGTATTTTTTTTCCGCGCATGCAGTATGTGGATATATACGCGCCAATTAACCCATATACCCCCGTTCCAAATTGACTTGTTAGGAGAATTAAGCTCGATATGCGCGCGAGCTTTCGAGGATTGACATTGTCGGCCGCTATATACTGAGCACATATATATATATAGCAGAATCGCCGCCGTTAGCGAGAGCGTATCTGAATGAAGTAGTCAGCTGGATGATGACACAAAGTGCTTTTAGCCGGGAATTGCTTCGTGATCGGCAGTTGATGCGTCCAGCCTCTCTGTTTTTTTATCCCAAAGCGTGGCGCTCAGTGTTTTTAGCCGAAAGTCCCTTTGATCATTCATCCACTCTCTACCATTATATAGTCCAACCTAATTTTCCTTGTAGCACTGCACATACATATATGTGCTCAATAATTCAGCGGAGAAAAAAAATGAATAAGTGAGAGAGAGATATATACGTTTTCTCGCGTGCAAGGAGAGAGAACTGGGTCGGTCTATCAGGCGTAATTCCCTCACGTAAGCGATATAAAGCCCGTATACCACCTGTAAAGGTGGACGTGGATAGGCCGGCCATTACGGGGCATCGTCACGTGCAAGGATGAGCTCGAGCGAAGGAAGAATTTTTCAAGCGTCGCCGGCCAGATGCCCTACCTCGGAAAAAGGATCTCGCGCGTGCAGCCGAGAAACAGCTGACTTTAACTTATCGTTTTCCTTCCTTCGGCTTTTATATGCGCGCGCCCTCTATATATACCTGCACGGGATACCGGGATGATGCTGGTTCCTTATTTTTTTCTCTCTCTATCTATCTTCTGCAGCTTTTATGATCGAATTTCGTGAAAGTTTTCTCGACCGTGATATAGCTTTTTAGTATAACAGAGCACAACACATCGGAATCGGACGAAAGCGAAAAAAAGCTCTCCGATTATAAACCTGAGACGTGAGCTTTAATTACGATCGGCTTTATTCGCATCTCTCTTTCTCTATAGAGCTTTTTGCGAGGTTCGGAGTCTCGATCCTAAATCTCAAGCGCACCCGACGACCTCTTCTCTCTCTCTCTCTCTCGTGGCCTAGCTCACTTTCTCTGTTATTAGTCGGATCGCCCGGGGAATTTCAATTTAGCCTGTGATTACGAGACATTCCGATTACCTCCTCTTGATGAGACTCGAGCGCACCTTTGTGCCGCACTGACAGACTCACTATAACCTGTGCATGTGTATGTATAGTCTAGCTCTCTGCTCTAGAGGTATTAATAGAAAAGTGGCAAATGCACGAGAGACAGTATAGTATATTTTCGGCGAAATTCAATTGGCGGTTGCTTACGTTGTCTCGCTCTAGATTATTTCTATATTAATACAGGGTATAACGTATATACGCTCTAGCCGATTATAAAAATTGATTTTCACTCTCTACGATTTTTGCGCTCTCTCTCTCTCTCTCTCGTATAATAATTTTGATGAAATTATATCCTCGTTCATCCTATAGCACAAGTGCCATAAAAGCGAGCAGCTTTACGAGGCGTGCGCGGCGCTATAATAAAAACTTTTAGATTTGTGGCGCAATAAAACTTATTTCCTTCGCTGCAATCGGCCGAGAGTATAGGAGAGAAACTCATCAAGAAAAAGGAGTAATTCCTTACGGCTGCACACTCGACATAATCCGGCGCGGATTTCGTTGTGATGTCTTTATTAAATACCTGCGATATAATTGAGCTATATTAGAATACGACACGCCACACACCAGGTACATTGCATAAAGTTATTGTAATTTAGGACAAATTTAGCGTAATCTATAATAATGTTGTTATTCGCGGTAGAGTATATGTACCTATATGTCATGCATATAAAATCAGCTTTGCATACACACACTACTGGCACGACGTAATATCTCAGATCACAGATAAAGAGAAAATTCAAAAAGCCTCTTTCTCGTGCGAATATATATATAGGCGACCTGACCCAGAAAAGCAGCAGCGAATTTCGAAAAGACACACACACGGACTCTCTTCCATCAACTTCCAAGTTCAGAAAAAAAGGATGAAAAGAATAGAAGAAATCCCACTCCTGATCTGAATTTTAATGTACATATTATCCTAGCTACAAAGGGCTACTTAGAAAAATGCAATCCTCTTACAGCACACGCATTCCAAACTGTGCGCAAAAGCACCGCAAACATTTCTCTCTCCGTTACACACATATATATACTCGGGTTCGATCAAAGCGAGCTCTCGAAATGAGCCGCGGTAAACGCGGCTACTGATCGGAAAAGGCCTGAGCGATCATCCGGTCACGACATGGCCAAAGGGAAAATGCCGGATGATCCGGACAGTATATATATATATAGCAGCTGTATACATGTATATATAGAAGAAGGATAAGCGATTGATGTTTCATTTGGGTCCGCGGTCGTCTCTCCCTATGCAAAGGAGACGGAGGATTGAATACGCGCGGCGAACTATACTTGCTCAAGTGCACTGGAAATACGTCGGAGAGAGCTGAGGGTTGTCTGAGCTTGATTCCGTTGATTGGTGTGTACTGTATTATTTACTCTTGGGCAGGAGAGATACTGAATGGAAGCTCGGCACTGTGCCGCAGTTGAATAGTTTAAACGGTAAACCAAAGCTTGATTTCCCGTGATATAGTTATATATAGATGTGTATTACGTCTTACGTAACTCGGAAGTTACTACTGGACCAACACGCGAAATCAAATAACTCCAAATCAAAAGCTATACAACAGCAGCAGTGTGTGTGTGTGTGTGCCACTTATCTAAATCCCCAATAATCTAAAACGTCTAGAAGAAAGTCGAGTATACAGCTAGACTTGCAGCTACAAAAGTTAAGAATCAGCCATGAAAAGGCGCGCAAAAGGCAACTCTTCTCGTGTGCCAGAAGCACTAGTACACGATATATATTACCTCAGGCTACTGGGCTTAACTTAACGCGAGCTTTTTCCCTTTGCGCGTTTACGGCCTCGAATAAGAGTCTCTGCGGCTGACGTGTGTATCCTGATTTTGCTCAAGGCTTTATGACTTACTCTCTTGAAAGAGAGACAGAGTTTCTAACTTTGTGCATCCGCTTCGTCTACGACTATGAGCTTTAATGTTCCTCCTGTTCTTTGAATTCTTCTTGTACCTTGTAATGGGCAAGAACTGTAGACGTTATTTTCTATATTATAATCTATACGTTCCCTTTCACGTTTGTTCGATCGGCGAAAGTAAAAGCTTCTTTATTTGCGCGAACGGGATAAATTCCAAACGCTACGTGCTTTGCTTTCGAGAGGTATATATATATAAATTAGAATGGATTTATTCGAGTCGTGATTAAAGACCCGATACTTTTGTTTATGTCCACTCTTAGCCTCTTCGCCCATACACTTGCGAGAAAAAAGCCCTCGAGGGCGTTTGCTGGTTATAAAGTACGAGCGATTTGCCGAAAAGCAAAAAATCGACAATGGAATACCTTTTTTCCTGCATTTCCGCGCGCATTGAGTTTTACGACGCGATCATACACAGGCCGAGTTTTCCATTTTTTCGTTTTTTCCGATATGAGGAATCTTTAGTGCGCTCGCCAGATTATGACGTTTCGAGGGGGCGTTGATGAAAAACGCGACCGGCCAGTCGATAACAAAAGCGCGAGCGCAATTTTTTTTTTATAATATAGAGTGATGACTCGCGAGTATTGTACGATAGGTTCAATATCGCGTAAATCTGTTCGAATCAGATTGCGATGTTGTCGGGTTATTATATACACTGCGACCGAATGAACTCGTAAAGTTCTTTTAGGCGAGTGAAAAGTGCATGTTTTTGTTTTCACTTACGTGTATAGAAGGTTGTAAATATATATACTTGCGTTTCTGTGTGTGAAAGTGATCGTGTCTTACCTGAAACAGAAAAATTAACGGTTTGTTAGACAAGCCATTTCGATCGATTTCAATTATACACAATGAGATTAATTAAAAACAGAGCAGCGGGTAAACTCGTCGGCAAACAGCAATTAAGGAGATTTCGAAGCGAACAGAGTCGGGATTAATTTCGGGAGCGATTCGAAACGCTGTAACGCCGGAATTTATGCGTCGAATTGCGATCTGTACTATTGTTATCTGTTTCGTGGTTGTATCGTCTCACCGAGTGTTTATACGTCGATTTCGCATCACCTAATTTCAATATCACAGTAGTCTATACTCTTATATATACACATTTTTTTACGCAGTATGAGAGAATGAAAAATCACGGTTAGGAGAGGAGAAAAGTCCGTGAAACAGCGTAGGGCGTATATATATACTGTATGAAGG